>QRFJ01000490.1:304938-598054 GCA_006176705.1 Cocos nucifera
TAATGATAGAAAAAGGAGAATGTTAGACTCAATCATGTGCTAGCATGATTTTCTTGAACCTAATTGAATCTAATTCAAATCAATTGAACTGGATTAATCTAATTGATGATATCCAAATCCAAACCCATGTTTGTGTGACCCAGTTAGGTTTAGTTCTGTATGGTAATGAGATATGTCGTGATCTCCATCATCAACATCATCGAAACTTCTTTCGATGGATCAGAACACTTCTGATTCAGACAACTAGAATGATCAATCATCTAAATCAATCTAATTGCTCCCAAAATCCACTAGTGACACCTAGCAGTATATGGTGGCAACCCATCAAAACTAAAAATGAACCTCTCGATGCAGCTACTTGTGTGATTAAGTTCTTCTATCTTGAGCCCCGATCAGATTAGGGTTAAGGTGAACTCGTCAAACCCTAATTTTTATCATATGATTTAATCATTTGATTGAAGTCCGATGTGAAGACCTTAATAGAAACTCTTTCTATTATTTCACTCTCTGCCATGGCCATGGGCTTATAGACTTGATTCTCATGATCATCATAGGACTGCTCCTCATCCACCGAGATAGATAGATTCCATCTTGGTGCAATCCAATTTCTACAATGAACATGCTATAACCAACATACACCTCAGGATTTTAAATGGCTAGGAGATCGAGTCATGGTGTAGTCAAGCTATAACACTCTTAAGGTGAACTGCCAATGCACCTCAGATCAAAGAACCAGACATACCACTCCAGCTTCGAGTTAGTCATCGACGAGAAGGTAGACTTTCTTATGACTACTCGAGGTGGTCACACTCAATGCCCTCGTTCTCTAATGAGTATCTGTACTCTCACTTCGATGTCTCTAGACCATAGACTCGAGACTCATCTACTATAAAGAAGCGATTGTACACTAACTTTCCGGATCAATCACCATCCTTATGATAATCCTACGATCAGGAGCATTTTATGAGTTAATAATGAAAATTTTTATCTTAAATTTTTAACTCTTGAAAATAAGAATTATCATTATAATTAACTCAAGAGATGTATCATAGACACTAAATACACATATGTGATAGAAAATAATTTATTTTATTATTTATAGTTAGAATTATAATTTTGTCCCTAGAAGTGTATTACAAGTATCAGTCAATTCTGACTTCTAGGGCACATATATCTAACAAGAAGAGGATCTTTAAACTTTACTTTTTTCTTATGACCGGACGGCCAAGGAGAATGCCTTAATCAGAAATACAACTAATCTACAAAACTAATTAGATCTAAGCATATATCTCATATAAGAAAATTGATCTAATTAAAATATATTTTGTATATATTATATCATGCATATTTTCAAATCTAAATTATCTCAAAATAATTTAAAAAATTAAATTTAAATTTGATCACATCAACTAAAATTTAATCTAAACTTTTTTGTAGGACTATTCTACAACTAGTCTAAACATGCAACTATCATATCTCATATGAATAAATTAAATTTAATTTATTTTTTTAGATCTGATTATAATATTTATAAGATCAAAAAATAATAAATAAATAAATCTTAAAATTATATTTAATCAAATAAAAATTATGATTATACTAGACTATATATAGAATAATTCTATTCCTAGTCTAGTTATGTATCTCATACATATTAGATCTAGATTAATTAATTTTAATTTTTTTATTTTAGATCTAATCACATCTCATGTGATATCTAAAATCATTAATTTATCAAATTAAATTAGATCTAAATAAATTTTAATGCAACCTGGCTCTGATACCAGTTGAAGGAGAAATCCTGATTTTTTGGATCAGGTTCGTTCAAATCTGATTGGATCAAGAGGCATATTTCAAAAATTTTTTCTTAGATCCAAATTAGATCTGATATTTTTCAGATCTAATTTTATGATTTAATAAATAAAAAAATTAAATTAAATTAAATCTAAATTAGTTTTACCTTGATATGGGTAATCTGATTATCCATTGATGATCTTGCTGATTGCTTGAGATTTTGGATCTAGCCATGCAAGCACCTGGCCTCTACCGATATCCACTCAAGCTGAATTTAGAGATCTTCTTCCTTATCATATCTCCAAAAATTAGATCTGAATCTAATTTGGAGGATTTTCAAAACTTCTTCTGAAGATCAGTAGTCATCTCAGCAGCAGTGCTGCCTTCTTCCTTTCTTGTCAGCCTTTTCTTACCTGGATCGCACCAAATAGAAGGCCCAACTTCCTTGGACGTGGAGAGGAGAGAGATGATTAGAAGATGGCATGGAGGAGGGAGAGAGGTAGCCTTGGGGTGTGGGCTAAGAGAAACTCACCAAAAGTTGGGCATAGACAGGGTTTATTTATAGACCCTACTGCGCCATGCAGTGCTGCATCATCTTGACCAATCGCGTTGCTTCATGCAATCAGATCTAAATTTGATTGGTGGGATGACATCACCTGATCCAATCAGCTGAGAGTCCCATAGATTCATTCTTAGATGGTGCTTAAGACTAGTCAAAGTCTATATGTAAGGGTCACCTAGTTTGAATCCAATAAGCAACCTGGAGTCCCCTCCGTATGGGACTCCAGTGTTTATCCTCATGGGGTGCACACCATCCTAGGCATGCACCCTCCATCTGCCTGCCAAATGGTAGGTGGACTTGGTCAAAAAGTCTCTCCTATGGGTGCATGACATATGGGCAGATGTCCAAGGGTCAAAGGTCAACATTTGACCAAAGTCAAAGGACAAGAATTAGTAGATGATGGAAAATGGTAGGTATTGTCTTAAATTTATCTCATAAATTAAGATAACTCTTTTCTGACCTGAACAAGTTCCAGTCAGACTAGGTAAAGGTACCTGAGTGAGCACAAACATATTTGGCTCAGTCGAGACAACTTTTAATGATAGAAAAAGGAGAATGTTAGGCTCAATCGTGTGCTAGCATGATTTTCTTGAACCTAATTGAATCTAATTCAAATCAATTGAACTGGATTAGTCCAATTGATGATATCCAGATCCAAACCCTTGTTTGTGTGATCCAGTTAGGTTCAGTTCTATATGATAATGAGATATATCGTGATCCCTATCATCGACATCATCGAAACTCCTTTCGATGGATCAGAACTCTTCTAATTCAGATAACTATAATGATCGATGATCTAAATCATTCTAATTGCTCCCAAAATCCACCAGTGACACCTAGCAGTATATGGTGGCAATCCATCAAAACTAAAAATGAACCTCTCGATGCAGCAACTTGTGTGATTAAGTTCTTTTATCTTGAACTCCGATCAGATTAGGGTTAAGGTGAACTTATCAAACCCTATCTTCTATCTTCAGCCCCGATCAGATTAGGGTTAAGGTGAACTCGTTAAACCCTAATTTCTATCATATGATTTAATCATTTGATTCAAGTTCGATGTGAAAATCTTAATAAAAACTTTTTCTATTATTTCACTCTCTGCCATGGCCATAAGCTTATGAACTTGATTCTCATGATCATCATCGGATTGCTCCTCATCCATCGAGGTAGATAGATTCCATCTTGGTGCAATCCAATTCCTACAATGAACATGCTATAGCCAACATACACCTCAGAATTTTGAATGGCTAGGAGACCGAGTCATGGTGTAGTCAAACTATAGCACCCTCAAGGTGAATTATCGATGCACCTCAGGTCAAAAAATCAGACACACCACTGCAGCTTCGAGTCAGTCATCGACGAGAAGATAGACTTTCTTATGACTACTCAAGGTGGTCATGCTCGGTGTCTCGTTCTCTAATTAGTATTTGTACTCTTGCTCTGGTGTCTCTATAACGTAGACTCAAGACTCATCTACTATGAAGAAGCGATTGTACACTAACCTTTCGGATCAATCACCATTCTCATGATGATCCTACGGTCAGTAGCATTTTATGAGTTAATAATGAAAATTCTTGTCTTAAATTTTCAACTCTTGAAAATAAGAATTATCATTATAATTAACTCAAAAGATGTATCACAGACACTAAATACACATATGTGATAGAAAATAATTCATTTTTTTATTTATAGTTAAAATTATAATTTTGCCCCTAGAAGTGTATTACAAGTGTCAGCCAATTCTGACTTCTAGGGCACACATATCTAACAAGAAGATGGTCTTTAAATCCTACTTTTTTCTTATGACTGGACGGCCAAGGAGAACGCCTTAATCAAAAATACAACTAACCTACAAAACTAATTAGATCTAAGCATATATCTCATATAAGAAAATTGATCTAACTAAAATATGTTTTGTATACATCATATCATGCATGTTTTCAGATCTAAATTATCTCATAATCATCTAAAAAATTAAATTTAAATTTGATCACATCAAATAAAATTTAATCTAGACCCTTTTGTAGGACTATTCTACAACTAGTCTAAACATGCAACTATCATATCTCATATGAACAAATTAAATTTAATTTATTTTTTATTTTTAGATCTAATTATAATATTTATAAGATTAAAAAATAATAAATAAATCAATCTTAAAATTATATTTAATTAAATAAAAATTATGATTGCACTAGACTACACATAGAATAATTTTATTCCTAGTCTGGTTATGTATCTCATACATATTAGATCTAGATTAATTAATTTTAATTTTTTAATTTTTTAATTTTAGATCTAATCACATCTCATGTGATATCTAAAATTATTAATTTATCAGATTAAATCGAATCTACATAAATTTTAATGCAACCTGGCACTGATACCAGTTGAAGGAAAAATCCTGATTTCTCGGATCAGGTTCGTTCAAATCTAATTGGATCAAGAGGCATATTTCAAAAATTTTCTCTTAGATCCAAATCAGATCTAATATTTTTCAAATTTAATTTTATGATCTAATAAATAAAAAAATTAAATTTAATTAAATCTAAATTAGTTTAACCTTGATATGGGTAATCCGATTATCCGTTGATGATCCTCCTGATTGCCTGAGGTTCTGGATCTAGCCATGCAAGCACCTGACCTCTATTGATATCCACTTAGGCTAGATTTGGAGATCTTCTCATTCTTTATCATGTCTCCAAAAATTAGATCTTGATCTGATTTGGAGAATTTTCAAAACTTCTTCTGAAGATCAGCAGTCGGCTCAGCAGCAGTGTTGCCTCCTTCCTTTCTCGTCAGCCTTTTCTTGCCTGGATCACACCAAACAGAAGGCCCAACTTCCTTGAGCATGGAGAGGAGAGAGATGATTAGAAGATGGCATGGAGGAGGAAGAGAGGCAGCCTTAGGACATGGGCTAAGAGGAACTCACCAAAAGTTGGGCATAGATAGGATTTATTTATAGACCCTACTGCGCCATGCAGTGCTGCATCATACTGATCAATCACGTTGCTTCATGCAATCAGATCTAAATTTGATTGGTGGGATGACATCACCTGATCCAATCAGATGAGAGCCCCATAGATTCATCCTTAGATGGTGCCTAAGACTGGTCAAAGTCTATAGGTAAGGGTCACCTAGTTTGAATCCAAGAAGCAACCTAGAGTCCCATCCGTATGGGAATCCAGTATTTATCCACATGGGGTGCACGCCATCCTAGGCATGCACCCTCCATCTACCTACCAAATGCTAGGTGGACTTGGTCAAAAAGTCTCTCCTATGGGTGCATGACACATGGGCAGATGTCCAAGGGTCAAACGTCAACATTTGACCAAAGTCAAAGGAAAGAATTAGCAGATGATGAAAAATGACAGGTATTGTCTCAAATTTATCTCATAAATTAAGATAACTCTTTTCTGACCTGGACAAGCTCCAGTCAGACCAGGTAAAGTTACCTGAGTGAGCATAAATACATTTGGCTCACTCGAGACAACTTTTAATGATAGAAAAAGGAGAATGTTAGGCTCAATCGTATGCTAGCATGATTTCCTTAAACCTAATTGAATCTAATTCAAATCAATTAAACTGGGTTAGTCCAATTGATCTATCCAGATCCAAACCCTTGTTTGTGTGACCCAGTTAGGTTCAGTTCTGTATGGTAATGGGATATATCATGATCCCTATCATTGACATCATCGAAACTCCTTTCGATGGATCAAAACTCTTCTGATTCAAACAAAGTTGAATCAATCCAGTGCCACTTCAATTGGAATACTTTCATGTTTGGTCAAGCCCTCTTTCAATTGGACATTGCTAGCTTTCATAGTCTTAAACCTATTTTCTACAGAATTCTCATATAATGAATTGTCAATAATATCAATTAGAAAATAAATTTGATTATCATCAGGATGTTTAGTATCTTTGAAAACATTAAAAGTAACTTATTCGTCTTAGATTCTAAGAATTAATTTTTCTTGTTGAACATCTATTAAAGCTCCTCCAATAGCTAAAAAGGGTCTCCCTAAGATAAGGGATACATCATAATCTTCTTCCATATCAAGAACAATAAAATCAACAGAAAAAATAAACTTGTTTACCTTTACCAAGACATCCTCCACTATATCTCTTGAATATTTGATGAATCTATCGGCTAATTAAAGAGTAACAGTGGTAGACTTCGATTCTCCTAGACCCAGCTTTTTGAAAATAGAAAAAGGTATGAGATTAATACTTGCTCCTAAATCACATAAAACTTTATCAAAACTACAATCATCAATAATGCAAGGGATAGTAAAACTTCCTAGATCTTTTAGCTTCTATGATAATTTATTTTGAAGTATTGCTGAGCATTCTTCATTCAAATTTATTCTCTCATGCTCCTTCAGCTTTTTCTTATTTGTTAGGATTTCTTTGAGAAACTTGGCATACCTGAGCATTTGAGTGATAGCATCTACAAAAGAAATATTAATATGTAAATTCTTTAAAATTTTGAAAAAGTTAAAAAAAAATTTATCTAGATGCTGTATTTGTCTCTCTAAAAATGATAGTGGCGGCACGTAGGGCTTCACATTTGGATCGGTAAACTGTATACTTGAAGACCATCCATCTGCTGGTTATTTTGGTGACTGACGAATTTTAGTTGATGGTTCCTTATTTATAGTTGGCTCTTCAGTCTCTTTCTTTTGATGTGGCTCCTCCAGCTTTGTACCACTTCTTAGGATGATAGCATTGACTTGCTCCCTTGGATTGGTCTCCGTGTTTTTGGGCAAGGATCTCTGAGGTCTCTCGGAGATTATCTTAGTCATTTGACCTATTTGCATCTCCAAGTTTTGAATTGCTGCTGCTTGGTCCTGTCTAAGTTTGGCTTCTAAATTTTTTATAGTTGCTTCTTGGTTTTGCATAAATTTGACCATCAGCTCCTCCATGTTGGACTTCTTTTCAGGTACTTGGAATCCCGGGGGTGGCTGTTGTGCTGCATTTTGATTGCTCCATGAGAAATTTGAGTGCTGCCTCCACCTTTGATTGTATGTGTTGGAGTAGAAATTATTTTGTTGTGGCCTGAAAGAATTACCAATATAATTAGCTGTATTAGTTGCTTTAGCAAAAGAATTATCTGTCTAGCAATTGCTTGTATCGTATCCTCCTCCACACAGGTCATAGGTGATGCTCTGAACATGCATAGCTGTTTCCTTCAAGTTGGTGACTTCGGCTCTAAAGGCTGCAATTTTAGCTAGTAAGGTTGGCACGCAATCTACTTTCTACACAGCTGCTGGTCTTTTTGACATCATGCATTCTGTCTGCCACTGATAGCTATTTGATGCTATCTCATCAATCAAATCAAAGGCTTTTTCCTCTATTTTTTGATTAATGGTTCCTCCTACTGCTGCATCAATCATAGAATGATTAGTAGGAGATAAACCATTATAGAAAATTTGTACCTGAAGCCATATGGATAGTTGATGATGTGGACATCTCCTCAGTAGTTTCTTGAAATACTTCCAAGCCTCATATAGTGTCTCTATGTCCATCTGCATAAAAGAAGTGATATCATTGCACATCTTGGCAGTCTTGGAAGGTGGAAAGTACTTGGCTAAGAATTTTTGTGCTAGGACATCCCAAGTTGTGATAGAACCTGCAGGAAGAGAATGAATCCAACTTTTAGTTTTGTCCCGTAAAGAGAAAGAAAATAACCTTAATCTAATAGCATCATCTGGCACTATTAATTTTAAAAGTATCACAAAGTTTAAAAAAGTTAGAAATATGGGCATTCAGATCATCATGCACGTGTCCATTGAATTGGACAGTTGATTAAATCATCTGAATCATCGTCGATTTTATTTTGAAATTGTTTGCTCGCATAGGTGGTCTCCTGATGCTCGAAGCTGTATCGGCTATAAATGGTGTGATGTAATCATTTAATGGACGATGTACTAGTCGAATAGCTTCATGCTGTCCCTCGATCGCCATATCCAATCCTAGATTGATGTCATTAGGATCTTCAACTGTCATATTTCTTTCTTGTTGTAGTCTTCTGATGGTCCTTTCAATTTTTGAATTTAAAGGTAGTAAGTTACTATATCCAGTACATGTCATGCACTGAACAATTTTCTTTTTTTTAAAAAGAATAAAGTAAGAACAAAAATTTAAAATAAAATTCTAAAGTAAAGCTAGGATCAAAATTTTAATATTATTTTAGACACAATCCCTAGCAATGGCACCAAAAATTTGATGCGTGCTAATCATAGTTATGGCAAGTGCACCAATCAATCAAATAATAAAGTAAATAAGTAGAGTATCGTCCCTAGAGGATTGGAAAATAAGTACTGAAAAGCTCTTTTCTATGCTTTATTTAGAAGACCAATTTATAAGAATAAAAAATTAAAGAATAAAATAAAAAAATAATTAAAAAATTCAAGGAAATAGAGAGAGTGTAATTATTAGGATTTTAAACTTAAGAGCAATGTGTTACTAAGACAATCGGTTCACCAACTCAGTCAATACAATATTCAGATTATTAGATTAATTTTATTTCATATGACGGTGGAGTCTTCTAGTTTATTCACTATTCTTTGGTCTAGATGTAGCAAAACTATCAATATTTATTAATTACCCTTTGATTTAGGTATAATTTAAATAAATATTAATGCATTAAGTTTTATGAAACTCTCTAATTAAAATACGCTGCGTCCAAAGCACACTAAAATTTTTGCATGCATATGAATTCTAATTTAATTCATAATACAAAGTATATAATCAAGAAGTAATAACATAAATGTACTTGGTCCGTAACATCTATGTTCATCAGATCAATTAGAAGATGGCCAATAATTTAAAAGCATTAAGATCAGATTTATATACTCTTCATGAATAAAATTTAAAATTAAAAATAAATCATACTGAATATTACAGCAAAAGAGTAGCTACACCTTAGTCTTAGTAAAAGAAAATTTAGTTCATGATAACAAGTTTAAAAATAGCAAATAAAATAAAAAGCATGAAGAAATTAGACTGTTTAATTACTGAAATTGGTTATCTGTTACTCTTGGTGTGGAAAACTTGATGAAGAAGAAGAAAAGCTTCTTGATCGATGTCTTGATTATCAAAAGAAGAAAAGAAAAAAATATAAAAATTCTTTCTCTTCTTTCTCTCAAAACTCTCTCTCAAAACTCACTGAACTCTTTTTTTTTCCCTATTCCCAAGCTCTCTCTTAAAACTCTCTTTCCAAAACCCTTTGTATTTTTGTCTCTCTCTCTACTTCTCTTTTCTTTGGCAATAGCAGGTCTTTAAATAATCGGGTGGTCTTAGGTCAAAATTCCATTGAAATCGGGTTTAAAACTCTCAAAATAACTCAAAAAGAGTTCTGGATTAATTCTGACCATTGGATGTCGATCAAACGGTCCAAAAATCATTCAAAAATTATTTTAAAATCCCAAATCAAGTCGAAATTCATTTGGACCATTGGATCAGCCTTAAAGATTGAATCTGGGCCGTCATATCACGCATAGGAGAGCTTCAGATTCTTAGTTAAAAGTTGGGATGAATCTCCACCATTGGATCTCAATCGGGAGCTGCATCCGCCGTTCGTCAGCGCACAACTATCAACCGTTCGATCAAATCCTAGTGAAAGACATCCGTTAGATCAGGTAGAATTCCTAGATTGCCCTCTGTAGACCATGTGCAAGCTCGGTGTTGCGTGGATCGCTGCTTTCTTCAGTCAATCGGAGCGTGCTTCTCCCTGTGAAATCCCCGAAATACCCTCTATAGTGGTCCACCATGTGCCACAAAAAATGCTGACATCAGCACTGCATAAGCATGGCATCAGTAGGTCGGTCGGTCTGAGCGTGGTCTGCTGAGCCAATTTTTCTGAATCGATTTGAACCAAATCGGCTTTTTTTTTATTTCCTTTGAAATTCATATCCGGGCTCATTTGAAGTCCGTTTTGCCTGAAATTTATTTCATCTGAACTAGAAAAAAAAGATCTTCATATTGGTGGCCTTCTTTCCTGCATAAAATTAATAAAAGTATCAATTTCTAAAAAGTAGATTAATTTATTTTATAATTTAATATTTTTATTAGTATATTTTTACCACTTATCACATGGTCACGATGATTGAGACAATACTTATTAGGATTGCGCTTGCTAGGATGAGTGCACATCCTCTCAGGCCTCGATAATTGCTTCTTAATTTCTATCAGTACTTGAGTTTTTGGAGCATTGAGAGGGGCATAGTTGTGGAATCTTCTAGGAGGAGAGTTCCACCATATTCTTTGGTCAGGACTCCTTTGTCGACAAGCTCAGGGAGAGTCCAGGCTCGTCTGTGCTCTGGAGGGGTCTGGGAGCGTGGCCAAGCTTCGCTCGACTTTTCTTCAAGTGTAGGCTTACTAGATTCACCCGCCTGCCATTCTCTTACAGCTTCATTATCCTTGGCCTTGAAGGCCTCTTCTGCTCGGGCATAACCATCCACCCGAGCCAGCATATCAGCAAAATTCCTGGAATACTTTCATTCCAAGGAGGATAAAAGATTAATTTTTGAAGACCACTCTTTAGTGCGGCCATGACAATAGATTGATCCAAATTTCGGACCTTCAGGGCAGCGGCGTTGAAGCGGTTGACATAAGCTCGGATGGACTCTCCTTTCTTCAACTTGATGTTGATGAGGGAGTCCAAACCTCGCCTGGGATGTCAGCTACTGACAAAATGAGCTACAAACTAATGGCTCATTTGGTCGAAGGAGAAGATTATACCCAATTTTAAAGCCAAATACCAATTTCTTGCTGCTTCCTTCAGAGTAGATGGGAAGGCTCGATACAAGATGGCATCTGGCGCACCATGGAGTAGCATCATGATTTGAAAGACCTCTAGATCGTCAATCAGATCAAAGGTCCATCGTAGCTCTCAAATTGAGGGAGCTTGAAGTTCGGTGCGATAAGCTCCTGCATGATTCGAGCAGAGAAAGGAGGGTCGTTGCAGATATCATCATGGTGGATCAGAGCGACATGAGGTTCAATCCATCGATCCATATCCTGGAGCTTCTGATCAAGAGCATCACCTCAATTATGGATCTCGAAGGGCTTTTGACTGTAGATGGGGAAGGTCTCTTTCGGAGAGGAGTCATGATCAGAATAGGGATCTTCTGCTATCTTTTTTTTCTTTCCAGGGGTAATGGATGTACTTACCCAAGTATGCCTTCTTTGGGCCGATTCCTGAGGTTTCGATAGAGGGTTTTCTAACTAAGCTGCCATTGGAGGTTGCTGCATGGCCCGCACCATTTCGACGAGGCCTCGAACTTGCTGCATCAGCAGGTTGAACTACTCCGGATCCACCATAGCCATTGGGGGAGGTTGTGGTGTTGGTGATGGTGTTGGAGTTGAAGGATCTGGCTCAGATTTGATGGTGGAGGTGGTGGATCGTCGGGTAGTTGTCTTCTTCGAAGCCATTCTTGAGATCAAAAATGATCAAATGAAGATGGATCTTGAAAGATTAAAAGAAGAGAGTAGACAAATTTGATTGAGCATTCTTTTTAGAACAAGGGCTCTTCGGCCCCTCCTTCTAGCACTAATTCTGTTGGTGCAGAATCTGATTGATGCCGGACTAAGCTGGAGCTGGAGAAGACAAGATCATCATCGGTAACCTGCAAAACAAAGTCTTGAATGGAGTCAGGGGTGATGACTCTGGTAGGACCCTCCGATGATCAAATTTGCTCTTCTAGCCAATAGAAATAGAGTGCTTAGAAGTATTGAAATAAAGTTTTTAGCTTAGAGAGAAAACATATTTGGAGGATCCCTTTTATAGGCAAAGTCTATAACAAACTGATGGTGACAGCCGTAACTGCTTGGTAGTAAACCGTTCGGGGCCACGTGGAGTTTGTTATGGAGGATAGTGTCTGTTGTCGTGATATGCCAGTCTGTTGGAATTTGATAGTTGAAGTTCGAATGTCTTCGAAATTGCCTAAATATTGACTGATATTCATTATATCAAGAATTGGTGCCGAGGTTCTTCTATGGATAGAGAGAAGTTCGACTAAAAGGAGCCCATTAGACTACTGGAGGGAGTTCGGAAGGAGTTTGACTGGAGGGGTCTGGCTAGAGGAAGTTCGGTGGGAAGAGGTCTGGCTAAAGAGAGTCTGGCTAGGGGAAGTCCGATTGGAGAAGTTTGGCTCAAAGAAGCTCGATTAGAAAAGTTCAGCTTGAAGGAGTCCAGCCTGTTCTAGAGTTAGACATCAAACCAAACTTCGGTAGGAGCGGATTTAATCTTAACACAATCCAAATTCTTTCTCTCTAAAAAAAAGATTTCAAAATTTATTTATTTATTTTTTTTCTTAATGCTGAACATCCACTCGCGTCCCGTGTCCTTTCCTTTATGTCACGCCCAGCCATGCTTCATGCCGCGTTTTATGCGCACAGCTATGTGGATCCGGTCTCTAGGCCACGCACACGCTTTCTTGCGTTCGGTTTTCATGTTGATTCTTCGCATTGCAAAAGAGCCGCATGATGCCATTTCCTCCATTCCAGCGCCAGCAACAAAATCATTCAGCCTTAAACCCAGATTTAAATCACCTGGGTCCCATCACATTGAATGCTCATATGTCCCCTTCTTTATAAAAAATTTTAAAAATTATATATACTAATTATTTTAATATGCATTCTTTTCTTTTCGTATGCCTAGGTCTATGTATCTTTACGTGCATAAGACAAGCTTGAATTTTGATTGGAGCTTTATCTATTGGAGGGCTATTTCTAATTGATTTATGATTAAGACTTTAAAATTAATTACTTTTATAAAGATCATAAAAAGTACTAAATATAAATTAGCATAGATTTTAATACTTTTTATGTTATAATTAATATATTCATCACATCTCTCAACTTAAACTTTGCTCGTTCTCGAGTAAAAGAAATATTAATATATATTATTGTCTTTCTTGAATATAAGTATTTATTTAATAATTTTAGAAGTAAATGATATCTATATAGAAAATTTTCAAAGCATGTCATTGGAATATTAAGACTATCCAATAGAATGGTTGAGTAAAGAATATAAAATTTTACAAAAGTTTTCTCATGACTCACTCCTATCTTTATCTTTGGATCGTCTAACTCTAAATTAGGCTAATGATTTTGCATTCACATATTCATTTCTTTAATTTTTTTTTTGGATAATACAGTCCATGCAATGCCTTAACCCCTTAAGCTTTATATTTAACCCTTGTAACGAGTGTTAGGCCAATGTCTTCCAAACTAGTTAGCTTTAGCGCATTAGGTGTAAAACACCCCTCGGGCATACTAACTTGAGTCAAATAGGCTATGGATTGAGACTTAGCGGTATGAGATTTTTTTTCTAGCATTGCCCACTTTTTTATGCGAATATCATTGCTTACTTAGGCAACGAGGAAACCAATATTTTTTTCTTCTTTTTTTTGAAGGAACTATATGCATCAACATATCCCACTTATATCTATAAGAGGTCGATTTTCTTTAGATATTAATAGGAAAGGGTAGAAATATTCAAAATTAATTTTTATTTTAGACTCAATCTTCTATTGAATTTTATCAATATGCAGTCCCTCGATACTTCATAACTTATCTAAAGTGTGCATCAAATACTACTAAAATATCTAATATTACGCAAGTATGAAGCATAGTCAGTTATATTAATAAATTTGTAAGTGCAAAGGTTCAAAGTAAAGTTCAAAATTTATCCCTCACCCCCCCCCTTATTCTACATTGTCCTCAATAGTGTAAGGAAAATAAAAAAAATGCAATAGGTAAAAAAGAAAAGAATATACCTAATTTAATGTATTCTTGGTTCAACCGGTGTCTTCATATATTCTTTTTGACTCTTCCCTCGAACTTATTCGGTATTGATTTTACCGAAGTAAGACCTAAATAAACTAAAAAGAGAAATTTAAAATGTAAGGATCCGGGTTGCCTTCCAAGAGCGTTAAGTTTAAAGTTTTTAGCCAGACTAGATAGATCAACTGAGATAAGTTGGTTCATAGAGAACTATGGCTTCCTCAATAACTTTAGTGGATAATTCTAAGAATGATTTTAATCATTGACCATTTACTTTAAACACAGTACCATTGCTTAGATTTTTGATTTCTATTGCCCCATGCAAAAAAACTTTTTTAACTAAAAAAGGTCCTGTCATCTAGATCTCAGCTTTTCAGGAAATAGGTGTAATCTAGAATTGTACAAAAAAACTTTTGTTCGTTCCTTGTACACTCTGGTATTTTCATAAGCTTCATTTCTAAGTTCTTCTAATTCATTAATCTTAAGCTTCTTATAGTTTTCAACTACATCCAAGTCCATATTTAATTTCTTGATGGCCCACATGGCTTTGTGTTCTAGCTCAACAAATAAGTGACAAGATTTTTCAAACACAATACTATAAGGAGACATTCCTAGATTGGTCTTAAAGGTGGTGAGGTATGCCTAGAGTGCATCTACTAGTTTCAAGGACCAATCCTTTCTATTGGCACTAAAGGTTTTCTCCAGGATCTATTTGATTTGTCTATTGGACACTTCTACTTGCTTATTAGTTTAAGGATGATATGGTGTGTCCAACTTATGGATGACATTATATTTTTTCATTAATGCAGCAAAGGATCGGTTGCAAAAGTGTCCCCCAATCACAAATAATTACTCTAGGAGTACCAAAATGAGAGAGAATAATTTTTTTGAGAAATTTAGTGACCACATGGTTTGGAAATATGTCCTAAAGCCAATCATCTAAGTAGTAAATGATTGAAATTAGTATATAAATTATCTAATAATAATAGTAATTTGGTTGTTTCATCATGAAAGTTCTATCTTTCTTAAATGAACTCTTAAATTATGATGAAGTCCTTAGAACCATAATCAATCGATAAAGAAGGATTTATCATATGGTTCTTAAATTATTCACGACCAAATGATAAGTTATTAACAAGGATAATAACTTATCGAATGTAGGTCGTTATATGCCATATGCGTTGGTTGTCCTCGTAACCAAGTGATGTGGAGATACTAGTATGACATCCAGATGAGATGTAGGAGTATATCTGCACTGAACATGACCAATGTAGCACTCTACTGTCAAGAGTAGCTAGCTAAAGCCAATGGGTATAAGTATCCCTCCGACCTGAGATCGCCACAGTGACTTGCAACCAACTCACTATACTTTGGTGCTGAACTATCTGTATTTTTAATATAGGTGATGGAAGGTTTTTGGGTACAGTCAAGTACTTGTAGAGTCGGTGTGTGAGTCAAGATGGGATTGACCACTCCTGATTAACTTCAGGAAGAGAATGCCTCGTTGTGTTTCAATTTAGCAAAACATAGGCCTGGATAATCCTCGTGAGGTGTCATGAGATTTGCAAAATTTTGAGATACAATAGAGATGACTTGTATGAGTGTTTGACAGCATACTCAAAGTCATCTTGAGCATTATTGGTCAAAGGGATAAATAATATAATAACCATAGGCCAGAGTTCTAAGAATGTTGCTTTGCATATATTCGACCTATTCGGACGTCGGAAACCATTGCTAGATGGTAACTTCGATTGGTATAGAAATTAGTTTCTATACTATCGGCTTAGGTTCGAACCTATGGGATCACATACATTAGAGCTTGTAATCTGATCGAATGGTTAATCGACGATTGAGAATAATTTCGAGGTCAAACATTCAATGCGATTGATGTTTGACCAAATGCAAGTGTTGCAGGACGATTGATTAGCAATTGGATTACTAATTGGCTTAATTTGATTTAGCAATCATACTAAGATCAAGTATAATTGAATTAAATTTAATTAGAATTAGTTTGAATTTAATTAGATTAAGTCTAATTGATTTATTGGATAAGCCAATTGCAAGAAAGAATAATTCCTTGTTTGACTAGGACTTGGGTGCACCTAATTGACTTAGGATTTAAATCAGATTTAAATCTTGATTTAATATAAATTAATTGAGCTCCTAGTTGGACTAGGATCATCCTTAATTGGATTATATTTAATCTAATTTAAATAAGATTTAAATTAGATTTAAAATAATTTTGACCTAATCAAATAAGAGGAGTTTCAGTTGGATCGGGACTCTCTCTCTTTCACTTGCGCCTAAGAAAGCCCACACCATATTTTAATTCTAGATTTTTTTATGATTTTCATGCCTAAGAAATGATTTTTCACACCCCATTATCTCAGGAATTGGATTTAAATTTAATTTGATCAAAATTAGAAGAAAGTTGGACATTGTTTCCTACTTGAAAGAGTCTTTTTTGACCCAAACTCCTCCCTCCCTTGTGCGCCAACTCTACCCATGCTCCTCTATCATATTTAGCCCTTTTTTCTTGATTTTGTATGTGAAAATCAGTGGTTACACAAAAAAATAAGTGGGAGGGGCGTCCAAGAGTTGGACACCCTATAGAAGTCCTCCTTTGACTAGGTTTTGACCTAGTTTTGCAATATAAAGGGGATGCCTCTTTCTTTGACCATAGAGGATGTGAAAAATCCTAAAAAAATTATAAAAAATTAGAGAAGAAGGAGGAAAAGGTGTGGAGGATTTTTGGCACTAAGATTCATGGAGAAGAGCCCTCAATTAAGACATCAAAGATTGATATCTTGAAGAGACAAGGTAAGAAAAGATTGTCTTCTCTTATATTTTTTTTTTATATTTCTCTCTTTCTATTTTATTTATGATTTTTATATGATAAAAATCTTAGAGAGAGAGAAGAAGGGCTTGAGAAAAGATGGTACCAAGATCCTTGGAGAAAAGGTCTTCATCTGGACATCAATCGTTAATGTCATGAAGGCACAAAGGTAAGAGAAGATTATCTTCTCTTTGGTTTTTTTTGAGTATCTTCTTTTTCATTATTTTATATAATTTTTATATGATAAAGATCTGAGAGAGAGAGAGAGAGGAAGAGAGCATGGGATCTGTGCTCCAAGGTGTTGCGGCATGGTGATCATTTTTGGACATGATCTGATCAAATCCTGATGCGAGAAGAAGGTCTTCTCTTAGGGTTTCCTTGAGAGCCCTTCTCAATTTTATTTATGAGATTTTTATCAAAAAAATCTGAGGGTGTGATATCTAAAAAATTAGAAAAAAATTCAGAGGAAAAGGTCTCCTCTGAACCTAGCATAATAGATGTTTTTAGGACATCAACCGTTGACGTCCTGAAGGAGAAGATTTATCTTCTCCTAGGATTTTTTCATATGTATTTATTTTTGATTTATCGAAGATCTAAAGGTTGGATTTCTTTCTTATTCTTCCTCATGTTCTTCATCTCTTGGATTGTCTAAGAGATCTGAAAAACATGTATTTGATTAACCATCAGGAGGGATCCACAAGAAGCTAGCACTTCGAACGGATCTTCGTTCGATGAATCTCCGATCTGTATTGCAGGTTCGTGTGGATCATCTATAGAGGTCGGATTCTTGTGTGGCTCCAAAGGCAATAATGGATTCAATCGTGGAGTTCTCGACCTGCCCTAAAGGTACGAGATCTGATCTCTTGGTGACCTAGATGTGATCTAGGATTAGATCTAAAATTATTCTAGATCTAGGTATTGATGTGATCAATACCACTTATGATTAATTTAATTTTAGATTTATATTTATATCATAACATGTTATAGATCCTTGATGTAGGATTTTATAATTTGATTACATACATATTGTAGATTAAATAGTTTAATCTATGTCTTTCGTTGCTCTATATTTCAAAAAAAATTTAAAATCTATGCATGAAATCCTGCATATTTTCTATCAGTGGTATCAGAGCATCTAGATTCTATTATAACATGTTTATGTATGCTTTAGATTAAATCTAAAAATTAAAGTTATTTAAAAATCGTACATACTATCATAAGATTGTCCTGTTGTAAGGTTAACCTCTTATAATGAAAAGGTTGTCCTAGTATGTGCTGATCTAAATCAAAATTATGAATTATTTAGATTAGATCTAAGAAAATTTTTGATTTAATTTTTTGATTTAAATTTTAAATTTAATAAATATTAGATCTATTTTAGATTATTTAGATTAGATCTAAATAATATCAGGATTGCACATACTACCATAAGGTTGTCCTGCTATAAGATTTACCACTTACAGTGAAAAGGTTATCCTAGTATGTGCTAATCCAAGAAATTTAAATCATAAATATATTAGATAAGATTTAAAGTAATTTATGATTTATTTTTAAATTTTAAATCTAATTTTAAATAATTTATGATCTGATCCACATGATGTATTTTATATTTAGATCTAATCCTCTTATTGCATATGTTGATATGTAATTATTATTTTGAATCTAGAATGTATATGTATGACATATTTATTTTATAGAAATTAAATCACAAATATTACAAATCTGTTACTGACTGTTATTTAAATAATGTTAAAAATTTTCTTGTCATGTAGTGGTTTATTTAGTTTATTAAATTTTAAGAGGAGTTTTCCAAGCCCGGTGTCTGAAGGGAAATCCTGATTTCCCGGTCCAGGTTCGTCCAGATCTGATTAGATCAAGAGATATATTTCAAAAATTTTCTCTTGATCTCAATCAGATCTTGATATGTTTCAGATCTGATTCTTATTATTTTAATAAATAAAATAAAATAAGATAAATTAAATCAAATTTAATTTACCTGATTTGGGTAATCCTATTACCCTGTAGATGATCCTGATTGCAGCGGAAGGTTCTGGATCTTAGCCACGCAAGCGCCTGGCCTCTACCGGTATCCACTCGGGTTGGATCTGGAGAACCTCTTCTTCTCTATCACACCTCCAAAAATCAGATCTGGATCTGATCTGGAGGATCTTCAAAACTCTTTTGAAGATCTGCAGTCGTCCTTTTGCAGCAGCGCAGCCTTCTTGCTTTTGATCGCCTTTCCTTGATCTGAATCGCACCAAACTAAGTCCAAAACACTTTTGGACGTGGAGAGCAAGGGGAGAAGAGAGTATGGCATGGAGAAGGAGGGGAGAGGCAGCCTTGGACGTGGGAAATCTCTATTGAATTCACTTAGACTTAGGATTAGGGTTGGGCGCAGGGTCTTATTTATAGACCTAAGCTTGTGATCCAACTCCTCTTCCTCTCAACCAATCACAACCCTTTGTGAAATCAGATCTAAATCTGATTGGTTGAAAAAGAGACCCCTGGATTCCTCCTTAGAGGGCGCCTAAGACCAGTCAAACTGGATTCTTAGTAGAACTCTAATTGGAATCCTAAAGGGAGGTGGAGTCCTTGTCCAACAAGGACTCCTAGGCGCCTCCTACTTGGGCTCACGCCACCCTTGGCGTGCGCCCTTCTCCTTGCCAGGTTCTGGCAGGGGGACAAGCCCCCACCAGCTCTCCAATAGGTGCATGACATGTGGTCAAAAGTCAAAGGGTCAATGGTCAACGTTTGACCAGTCAAAGGTAGACTTTTGACCAAAGTCAAAGAACAAGAAATGGCAGGTGACCAAAAATGGCAGGTAATGTCTTACAAATAAGACAACCTATTCTGACTTGGACAACCTCCAGTCAGACCATATGAAGGCCTCTGATTGAGCACAAACTCCTTTGGCTCAGTCAGGACAACTTATTTATGATAGTAAAAGAAGAACGTTAGGTTCAATCGAGTGCTAGCACGATTTCCTTGAACCTAATTGAATCTCATTCAGATCAATTGAACTAGATCAGTTCAATTGATGATCACCAGATTCAAACCCTTGTTTGTGTGACCCAGTTAGGTTCAGTTCTGTATGGTAATGGGATATGTCATGATCTCTATCATAGACATCATCGAAACTCCTTTCGATGGATCAGAACTCTTCTGATTCGAACAGCTAGAATGATCGATCATCTAAATCATTCTAATTGCTCCCAAAATCCACCAGTGACACCTAGCAGTATATGGTGGCAACCCATCAGAGCTGAATGCGAACCTCTTGGTGCAGCTACCTGTGTGATTAAGTTCTTCTATCTTGAGCCCCGATCAGATTAGGGTTAAGGTGAACTCGTCAAACCCTAGTCTCTGTCATATGATGTAATCATTCGATTCGAGTCCAATGTGAAAATCTAAATAGAAACTCTTTCTATTATTTCACTCTACCATGGCCATGGATTTCTGGACTTGATTCTCATGATCATCATAGGGCTACTCCTCTACCACCGAGGTAGATAGATCCCATCTTGATGCAATCCAGTTCCTACAATGAACATGCTATAGCCAACATACACCTCAGGGTTCCATATGGCTAGGAGACCGAGTAATGGTGTAGTCAAACTATAACACCCTCAAGGTGAACTGCCGATGCATCTCAGGTCAAAGAACCAGACACACTACTGCAGCATCGAGTCAGTCATTGACGAGAAGGTAGACTCCCTAATGACTACTCGAGGTGGTCACGCTCAGTGCCCTCGTTCTCTAACGAGTACCTGTACTCTCGCTCCGGTGTCTCCACACCGTAGACTCAAGACTCATCTACTAAAGAGAAGCGATCGTACACCAACCTTCCGGATCAATCACCATCCTCGTGATGATCCTATGGTCGGGAGCTGTTTATGAGTTAATAATGATTATTCATGTCTTAAATTTTCAACTCTTGAAAATATGAATTATCATTACCATTAACTCAAAGGATGTATCACAGACACTAAATACACATGTGTGATAGAAAATAACCCATTTCATTAATTATAGTCAAAATTACAATTTTGCCCCTAGAAGTGTATTACAAGTGTCAGCCAATTCTGGCTTCTAGGGCACATATATCTAACAATCTCCCACTTGTCCTAAAGCCAATTGGCTACAAGTCTAAGTCCCATCTTCTCAAGGTGGGCTTCGATCTTCTGCTGGCCCAACGGCTTTGTAAGTGGGTCTGCCACATTATCTGTGGAGTTGACTCTCTTGACCTCAACGTAACCTTTCTCAAGGTAATCGCGGATGAGATGGTATCACCGTTTGCTATGGAACTCTTCCAGCACAAACAGTCTGCCAGATGTCGACTTTCGATCATCTATATCGGACATGAAGTCCGAGTCTGTGTATCCCTGGAACTTGGAGTTCTCCATTACCAAAGACCAACATCATATCCTTAGTTCTTCTCAAGTACTTAAGGATACATTTCACAGAAGTCCAGTGTTCTTCACCTGGATTTGACTGATATCTGCTTGTGACACTCACAGCATGGGCTATATCAGGTCGTGTACATAGCATGGCATACATGAGGCTCCCTATTGCAGAAGCATAAGGGATCTTGCTCATGCGTTCTATTTCCTCAGGTGTGCTGGGGCACATCTTCTTGGAAAGATGAATACCATGTCTGAAGGGTATTAATCCCCTCTTAGAGTTTTCCATACTAAACCTCTTTAGTACTTCCTCTATGTACATCTTCTGTGAAAGTCCTAGCATCCTATTCGGTCTATCCCTATAGACCTTAATTCCTAGAATAAAGGATGCTTCACCTAGGTCTTTCATGGAGAATTCCTTAGGACAACCACATCTTGACTGATGTCAACATGGGAATATCATTCCCAATAAGGAGGATGTCATCCACGTACAATACGAGGAAGACAACAGCGCTCCCACTGACCCTTTTGAAAACACATGGTTCCTCTTCATTTTTGATGAAACCAAACTTTTTGATCACATCATTGAAACGAGTGTTCCAGCTCCGAGATGCTTGCTTAAGTCCATATATGGACCTTTGCAGCTTGCAAACCTTGTGATCAGTATCACTGGATGTGAAACCTAGCGGCTGTTCCATATAGATATCTTCCTCAAGATATCCATTTAGGAATGCCGTTTTCACGTCCATTTGCCATATTTCATAATCGAAATAGGCTGCAACAGCAAGCAATGTGCGGATGGATTTTAGCATAGCTACCGGGGAAAAGGTATCCTGATAGTCAATGCCTTCACGTTGACTATAACCTTTTGCCACCAGTCTAGCCTTGAATGTCTCCACATTCCCATCTGCACCAATCTTTCTCTTGAAGATCCATTTACACCCAATAGGTACTATACCTTCTGGTGGATCTACCAAGGTCCAGACTTGGTTTGAGTGCATCGAGTCGAATCTCTGACTTCATTGCCTCAAGCCATTTCTCGGAGTCGATATCTGATATCGCCTCGTTGTAGGTTTTGGGATCATCACCATGAGCACCATTACCTATGAGGAACATTTCCTCTACATCCTCTGAAATAATACCTAAGTATCTTTCAGGGGGACGGGAAACTCTTTCCGATCTACGAGGTGGAGGAGGTAGTGTTCTTATTGGCTCAACCTGATTTGGTTCCACTTGGTCCTTAGCTCTTTCTGCTTGTGAGACTTTCTCATCAAGCTTAATCTGCTTTCCAATGCCACTATCTTGAATAAACTATTTTTCAAGAAATATGGCATGTCGACTCACAATCACATTGTGGTCTTCTGGAATGTAGAAATAGTATCCTAATGACTCTTTAGGATATCCTATGAATCGAGCTCTAAAGGACCTAAACTCTAACTTGTCCGCTTGTTGTCTTTTGACATAAGCCGGACAACCCCAAATTCTGAGATGACTCAGACTTGGTTTCTTACCGTGCCATATCTCATACGGTGTGGTAGGAACGGTTTTAGAGGGAACCCTATTCAGTAAATAGATTGAAGTTAATAATGAATGTCCCCAAAGAAAATCTGGGAGGTCTGTGAAGCTCATCATGGATCGAACCATATCCAATAGAGTCCGATTTCTCCGTTCTGAAACCCCGTTGAGTTGAGGTGTTCCTGGTGGAGTCCATTGAGAGACTATGCCATTTTCCTTAAGATAGTCTAGGAATTCCCGGCTAAGGTATTCACCTCCTCGATCTGATCGAAGAACCTTAATGGGTTTTCCAGTTTGTTTTTCTACTTCATGTCTGAATTCTTTGAACTTTTCAAAAGGCTTCAGACTTGTGTCTCATAAGATACACATACCCATACCTAGACAGATCATCGGTAAAGGTAATGAAGTAGACAAAATTGCCTCTAGCCGGCACATCGAATGGGCCGCACACATCAGTATGTACTAGGGCAAGGAGATCTGTGGCCCTCTCCCCATGTCCAACAAAAGGGAGTTTAGTCATTTTGCCTTGAAGACAAGATTCACAAGTTGGATATGACTCAAAAGTCAATGGACTCAATAGCCCATTTTTCTCCAATTTGTTAATCCTATCTTCTGCTATATGACCTAATCTCAGGTGCCATAGATATCTGTCGTTTGGACTATCCCTAGGTCGTTTGGCATTCACGTTTTGCTCGATAGTTAAAACAGGTACATCAATATGCAACTGATAAAGACCATTAACAAGGAAACCATTTGCAATTTTATTTCTTTCATAAAGAATGTTACAATGGTCCTTAAAGAAGGTGATCACATAACCTTCTTGTGCTAAGCATGAAACAGAAATCAAATTCCTGCTAGCTGCAGGCACATAATAACAGTCTTTTAAAACTAAGTCTAAACCAGATGGTAATCGCAGAGGGTATGTTCCCACGGCTACTGCAGCAACTCTTGCTCCATTACCGACGCGTAGGATCATGTCTCCATCCCTCAGCCTCCTGCTATCCTCAAGACCCTGCATAGAAGTGCACAGATGAGCACTAGAACCAGAGTCAAGCACCCAACTGGATGCAGAAGAAACCGTAAGGTTAGACTCAATAACGAGCATACCTCCAGAAGGACCTTCCTTCTTGTTCTTTAGGGTGGCCAGGTAAGTAGGGCAGTTCCGCTTCCAATGGCCGTCGCTGTTGCAATGGAAACACTTTCCTTTGCCATCGACCTTCTTCTTCGGTTCTGCCTTCTTCTTCTTTGATCCTTCTACCTTTTGCTTTTTCACAGACTTCTTTTTCTTTCCATAAGACTTTCTTTTGGAAGAAGTCCGTTCCATAGCAAGAACTGAGCCTTTAGAACCTTTCATAGAAAGCTCAGCGGTAACCAGCATATTCATCAACTCGGCCAAGGAATTTTGAAGTTTATGCATGTGGTAATTCATGATGAATTGCCCATATGCATCAGTCAAGGATTGCAGAATAATATCGTTCTGCAAGTCCAAGTCCAACTTCACACCGAGCTTCTCAAGCTCTTCCATGTCCTTGATCATTGTCAGACAGTGATCTTGGACTGACTGCCCATCACGCATCTTAGCCTTAAAAAGTCATTTCGTGACTTGATATTTGGCTGCGCGACTCTGTTCACCAAACATCTCCTGCAGGTGAGCCAACATTTGGCGAGCAGTCCCGATATCTTCATGTTGGCGCTGGAGCTCATCAGACATCGAGCCCAACATGTAGTATCTGGCCTTATTGTCTTCGTCAATCCATTTTTCCAGAGACGCTCTCTGTTCAGTGGATGGACGAGCTGGTAAGGTGGGAGGGTCCTGGTCCAAAACATGTGTTAACTTCTCTGAACCCAAAACAATTTTGTAGTTCCTGAGCCAATCTTTATAATTGGGTCCAGTCAGTCTATGTGTGTCTAGGATACGTGCCAGTGGGTTGGACGCAGACATTTTCCTGTAGAGAGTCAAAGATTCTAGTTAGATACTGTAATTTTGACTTGACCAATTTGTTTAGGGATTTTATTTTTAAACAAATTAGCTCCCACTATTTTCTCGGATCCCTACACTCCCTCTGTAGAGATGCGAAAATCTCCGCGATTGATGATTTCTAGTGGGTGGTGCGGTCTCACCAACTGACTCATCACCTCACCTAACAGTTATTGGTGATGGGTTAGCCAATGAGTGAACAACTCTTGTTCAATGATTCTCTAATCATGGTGCACCCAAACTTGGTCTCTAATTCATGAATCTCACCGTATCCGGAATATTGATCCACTCCTTAGTTAAGTCAGACCCACCATTTGCATAGACTGGGTTCCTAATTGGGTCTCTCACCGTATCCGAAATATTGAGCCCAACTCATCCTCCAGCCCATAGCATCCAATGCCTAATAGACATGGTTGCGTCTTCCCGGTGCAACTGAGCCACTGTATCCAGCCGAGAACAATCAACCCCGGGAAGGGCCCGCACGTCTACAATGGTGGAAGACCTCGGACTTAATCTTTTCTTAGGGAGAATTGATTCAGGTCTCATTAAACTAGACTTGGCTTAGTCATAACAATTATGACTAACCTAGTGGCATGGGTCAGCTCGGATTATTGACCACCTCAGATCAGAACTGTGTCAACAGATATGGCCAGGTAAGTGAGACCGGTGGAAGGAATATGCCGTTAACTCGCACAAGAACGCATTCAGGTCGAGTAGCTTCCAATTAAAAACCAGTCGGTCGTCTGTGCCAAACTTACCTTAGACACCAAATTGTTGAGTCAGAACCAATTGGGTTAGCCTACAATCCAGACTCTAACCTCTGAGCCTAATTAGGTCTTGCTTGATCGTGACTCGATCTTGACCCAGACTTAATCCTATTAGGCTGGTCAATTTAAGCATTGTTGATCCCATCTAACCAACTCTTGATTCGGTTTGATCAACCGCTTAGACCTAATTGAGCTACCCAAGCCCGAACCCAGTATTATGAATATGTCTTAGATCTGAAATTCTCAATTTTAGACCTAATTAATATTCCATAAACTTAATTCTTAATTAAGTTGGGTTCATAAACAAAATATGCACAATAAATCCTAGGGTTTCAGGATCTAGGGTTTTGCAGAAAGTAAGTTTTGGGTTTCTGATTAAGGACGAACACGCAGCACCCCTACACGTCATAAGAACACCCCATCGAATGGGAAGAGAGGGCCTTTAAACCCTTCTTCGTTCTTATGACCGGACGGCCAAGAGGAACGCCTTAATCAGGAACATGTAATACTACAAAACAGTTATAGATCTATATCATATATCTCATATACAAATTTAGATCTAATCATGGCATATTTTGCATACATCTCATGTATCATAATCATGCATGTTTTCAGATCTAAATTATCACATAATAATCTAAAAAATTAGATTTAAATTGATCTAATCAAAATAAATTCTAATCTAGACAATTATGTAGAACTATTCTACAACTAGTCTAGTCATGCATCTATCATATCTCATATGATATTTAAAATTAAATAATTTTTATTTGCTGTTTATCAGATGTTATTATAACACTTATAATATCAGAAAATAGTAAATAAGAAGATCTAAAATATGATTTAATCATATTAAATCAAAGACATGCAAAACTATTCTATAGAACTATTCTATTCTAGAACTAGTCATGCATATCTTCATGTTCTTAGATCCAAATCATTTAATTTTAATTTTTCTGATTTCAGATCTGATCACATCTCATGTGACATCTGAAATCACTTTATTTTTAATTAAAATAAAATTAAAATCAGATCTAAACAATTTTAGAACCATGGCTCTGATACCAGTTGAAGGGAAATCCTGATTTCCCGGTCCAGGTTCGTCCAGATCTGATTAGATCAAGAGATATATTTCAAAAATTTTCTCTTGATCTCAATCAGATCTTGATATGTTTCAGATCTGATTCTTATTATTTTAATAAATAAAATAAAATAAGATAAATTAAATCAAATTTAATTTACCTGATTTGGGTAATCCTATTACCCTGTAGATGATCCTGATTGCAGCGGAAGGTTCTGGATCTTAGCCACGCAAGCGCCTGGCCTCTACCGGTATCCACTCGGGTTGGATCTGGAGATCCTCTTCTTCTCTATCACACCTCCAAAAATCAGATCTGGATCTGATCTGGAGGATCTTCAAAACTCTTTTGAAGATCTGCAGTCGTCCTTTTGCAGCAGCGCAGCCTTCTTGCTTTTGATCGCCTTTCCTTGATCTGAATCGCACCAAACTAAGTCCAAAACACTTTTGGACGTGGAGAGCAAGGGGAGAAGAGAGTATGGCATGGAGAAGGAGGGGAGAGGCAGCCTTGGACGTGGGAAATCTCTATTGAATTCACTTAGGATTAGGGTTGGGCGCAGGGTCTTATTTATAGACCTAAGCTTGTGATCCAACTCCTCTTCCTCTCAACCAATCACAACCCTTTGTGAAATCAGATCTAAATCTGATTGGTTGAAAAAGAGACCCCTGGATTCCTCCTTAGAGGGCGCCTAAGACCAGTCAAACTGGATTCTTAGTAGAACTCTGATTGGAATCCTAAAGGGAGGTGGAGTCCTTGTCCAACAAGGACTCCTAGGCGCCTCCTACTTGGGCTCACGCCACCCTTGGCGTGCGCCCTTCTCCTTGCCAGGTTCTGGCAGGGGGACAAGGCCCCCACCAGCTCTCCAATAGGTGCATGACATGTGGTCAAAAGTCAAAGGGTCAATGGTCAACGTTTGACCAGTCAAAGGTAGACTTTTGACCAAAGTCAAAGAACAAGAAATGGCAGGTGACCAAAAATGGCAGGTAATGTCTTACAAATAAGACAACCTATTCTGACTTGGACAACCTCCAGTCAGACCATATGAAGGCCTCTGATTGAGCACAAACTCCTTTGGCTCAGTCAGGACAACTTATTTATGATAGTAAAAGAAGAACGTTAGGTTCAATCGAGTGCTAGCACGATTTCCTTGAACCTAATTGAATCTCATTCAGATCAATTGAACTAGATCAGTTCAATTGATGATCACCAGATTCAAACCCTTGTTTGTGTGACCCAGTTAGGTTCAGTTCTGTATGGTAATGGGATATGTCATGATCTCTATCATAGACATCATCGAAACTCCTTTCGATGGATCAGAACTCTTCTGATTCGAACAGCTAGAATGATCGATCATCTAAATCATTCTAATTGCTCCCAAAATCCACCAGTGACACCTAGCAGTATATGGTGGCAACCCATCAGAGCTGAATGCGAACCTCTTGGTGCAGCTACCTGTGTGATTAAGTTCTTCTATCTTGAGCCCCGATCAGATTAGGGTTAAGGTGAACTCGTCAAACCCTAGTCTCTGTCATATGATGTAATCATTCGATTCGAGTCCAATGTGAAAATCTAAATAGAAACTCTTTCTATTATTTCACTCTGCCATGGCCATGGGCTTCTGGACTTGATTCTCATGATCATCATAGGGCTACTCCTCTACCACCGAGGTAGATAGATTCCCATCTTGATGCAATCCAGTTCCTACAATGAACATGCTATAGCCAACATACACCTCAGGGTTCCATATGGCTAGGAGACCGAGTAATGGTGTAGTCAAACTATAACACCCTCAAGGTGAACTGCCGATGCATCTCAGGTCAAAGAACCAGACACACTACTGCAGCATCGAGTCAGTCATTGACGAGAAGGTAGACTTCCCTAATGACTACTCGAGGTGGTCACGCTCAGTGCCCTCGTTCTCTAACGAGTACCTGTACTCTCGCTCCGGTGTCTCCACACCGTAGACTCAAGACTCATCTACTAAAGAGAAGCGATCGTACACCAACCTTCCGGATCAATCACCATCCTCGTGATGATCCTATGGTCGGGAGCTGTTTATGAGTTAATAATGATTATTCATGTCTTAAATTTTCAACTCTTGAAAATATGAATTATCATTACCATTAACTCAAAGGATGTATCACAGACACTAAATACACATGTGTGATAGAAAATAACCCATTTCATTAATTATAGTCAAAATTACAATTTTGCCCCTAGAAGTGTATTACAAGTGTCAGCCAATTCTGGCTTCTAGGGCACATATATCTAACAAGACCTAGGGTTAGATTAAATATGGACATAGTTAAGAAATTGATCAAACCTAATTAATAGTTAATTAGGATTAGATCATTTCTAAAGATCACTTCAATAGTTATAGTTGATCAAAGTCTATACATCTAACAAATGAATACTGATTGTGGCTCAGTGGTTGAGCCCGAGTCTTTAGGCAGACCAAATCAAAACTGACAAACCAATTAGTATCTAAGGTAAGTCTGGCATCTCAAATCGATGGTTTTTAATTGGCAGTCTACTTACTTGGCCATTTCTGATGGTGTCTAAGGCAAGCCTTGCTAGACCCTTCCACTGATCTTACTTACCTGGTCAATGTGATTAATCAAGTTTTTGATTAGGTTGCTCATTGATTCGTGCTAACCCATGTTACACAAAAAATCAGTGAGACTGATTTTATTCAGTGAGACAAATTTAGGTGCCCATGGACCGTAATTGATCCTAGTTCTCATCAGTGACTTACGAAGTCAGTGGGAGGACTTAACTTGGTGAAGTCAGTGGGAGCAAATTGGGCCATGTTCCTTCTATCCTTAAATCACTAATAATTTAAATTCTCTAAAATTATTAGATTCTTAAAATGATAAAGTTATGAGAATAATGGAGTCATAGCCTCCCATTAAGGTATTTGATAATGGGTCCATTAACTTAATAATCATTAGAGGCCTAAAGGCCTGGTGCTTGTTGACTAATAGAATTATCATCCATCATATGATGACTTGGATGTGTCTCTCTAATGATGGTTGGGTTGGCCAACCAAAGTTAGGCCTGATCATTGATTGGTTGGATGCACTAAGTATGATCATGTTAATGGTTGGACCTAACTAGATCCTTTTTGAGAAGGCCAAAGCTAACTGATCAGGGCCTGGGGCAAAATTAAAATTACTAAAAATTATTTGGAGAAATAATTGGTTATGAACCTACCCTTAGTGTACATAGGTGGGCCAACCAAAGTTGGGCTTGTGTGCAGTCTATGTGGATTCTAGTACCTACTGGAGAATTAAAATAATTCCTCTAATTAGAGGTAGAGGCTATCAGTTTGAATAAAATAGTGGAAGAACCTTTAGACTAAAGTCTAAGTCTTTAGATTTAAAATGATTCATATACAATAGGTCATTGTTCTCTATTAAGACTAAATCCTAATTACTCCTATCACTATTAGACAGTGAAGACTTATGGATACAACTTCGATAATCAGTATCGAAAGTTGAATATTGGTTCAGCAATACGAATGGATTCGTATTGGGGCTTCTGAGCCCAATCAAAATAATTAGTCCAAGGTTAACCCAAATCAGGCATAGTACTTCTAATGTTCGAAATAGGATCATAGAAAGAATATTTGTCTTGCTTTCCTTGACTACAACAGGTTAAACAAGAGAAAGGAGCAAAAGTTGCCCATTAAAGACGTTATATGATAACATATTAAAACTTCTCTGCATGTAATTCTACTACCTGGGTATTAGATACTAGTGGTTTTATGCAATTTGTTGCAAGGACTTAAGATAAGTGAAATGTACACACCCTAGTTAGATTATGTTATGGATGTCTATGTTTGGCATTACAGGCTTAGTCATATTGACAAGAATAGGATAAACGGGTTAGCTTGAGAGGAAAATCTCGACATCAATGGTTATGAATCTTTGATAGCCTATGAATCTTGTCTTCTTGGAAAGATGACAAAGTCACCTTTTACTGAAAAAGGTGAAGGATCCAATAACATTCTAAGTCTCATACATAGTGATGTATGTGGATCTTGAACTTAAGTGCCAAAGGAAGACATTAATATTTCATTACAGACGACCTATCTGGGCATGGGTACGTCTGGAATGAATCATTTAAAATATTCAAATAATTTAATAATGAAAAAAAAAAATAAACTAGATAAGGTATTAAAACTCTTCGATTCGATCGAGAAGGCAAATACTTATCCAGTGAGTTTGTGGCATATCTAGGAGAGAATAGGATTCTCTCTTAGTGAATTTTTTTTCAGAACACAGTGTATCTAAAAGGAGAAATTGAACCTTGTTAGACATGGTTCAATCCACAATAGGGTATACTTATCTGCCTATTGCAAAGTTATGCTCTTGTGACTATTTTTTTTTACTTTGAAAATTTATATCGAGTTAATCTATTGCACTGACTCCATATGGGATATGGATCGGGCATAGATCTAAACTCTCTCACTTTTGGGTTTGAAGTTGATCAGCCTATATCGTATATTTGCACACAGATAAACTTGGATCCTGATCCAATAAGTGTTTAAGGGTTATTAATTTTGCTATGCTAAAGAACATAAGATGTTCATTAGTAGTAGGGCAATTTTTTTGGAAAGAAGTTTCTTAGAGAAGAAACCGATGCCTATCAAGTTGAACTTATAAAAGTTTAACTGGTAGAAAAGAACCGACGTTATCTGATAAACCTATAGAACCAGATTTGATCAGTTCAAATTTGGAGCCCATTAAAATGTCGCCTTTAAGAAGGTCCAATAGAGTACTGCGTTAGCCGGACAGATACTTCAGTATCCAGGTCAGGGATGGTGATCATGTTGAGCTCGATGAGAACAACAAGGATCCGATCACCTATAAGGATATAATGCAGTGGCCTAATTCTGAGAAGTGGCTTGGAGCCATATGATCCAAATTGAAGTCTATGAAAATCAATAGTGTATGGACACTAGTTGATCATCTAAAGGGATAAAATCCATTAGGTGTGAATGAATTTTTAATAGGATTAGAGTAGCACAGACGGAAAGGTAAGGACCTATAAAACCCATCTGAGTATCATCTCAGAGTTTGAATGTACGTTCTAAATATATATCTTAGTTATGAACAAAGACAAACCCTGCACTTACTATTGGGCAAAATGTTTTGTAGTGTTATTACTTATGATGTTTGAGGATGAAATTCTCTTAATCCGGAATAGCATTCCAACATTGCAAGGAATAAAGGTTTAGCTATCATCTTATTTATCTATGTACGAGATTAGACATGGTATACTCACTAGAGGTAGTAAGCAGATATCAGTTTGATCCAAGTAAGAGCCACTGGAGGATTGTATAGATAATTCCTAAGTATTTGGAAAATACTAAGATCTAGTGACTCAAATATGGAAGTACTGACTTAAAACATATGGATGTTTTAATTTCAATCAGAACAAGATGATAATAAGAGAATGTTGACTCATATCCTAATTATAGAAGCAATCTACTGGAAAGGTTCCAAGTAGGATACTTTAGTCTATTCAGTTATTGATGTAGAGTACATCATGGCATATGATACTGCCATGTAAGCTGTGTAGTTACTGAGGTTCATTAACAGGTTGGGAGTGGCACTCTCCACCCATGGTCCAGTTCTATCATAGCACTGGAGCCATAGCTCAGGTTGAAGAACTGAAGGACCAGCATATTCTTCATTATTTTCATCTTAAATATTGATGTTGATCTTTAGAAGATCAATGTAAAAGGAGAACTTGATCGACCCATTTGCTAAGGCCTCGGAACTAAGGAGTTCTATGAACTCAAGCAGAAGATAGGATATTTGATATCGTTCTAATTTGCTTTAGTCCAAGTGGGAGTTGTTCGAAAATGTGTCCTAAAGCCAATCATCTAAGTAGTAAATGATTGAAATTAGTATATAAATTATCTAATAATAATAGTAATTTGGATGTTTCATCATAAAAGTTCTATCTTCCTTAAATAAACTTCTAAATTATGATGAAGTTTTTAGAATCATAATTAATCGATAAAGAAGAATTTATCGGATGGTTCCTAAATTATTCATGATCAAATGATAAGTTATTAATAAGGATGATAACTTATCGAGTGTAGATCGCTGTATGCCATATGCATTGATTATCCTCGTAACCAAGTGGTGTGGAGACACTGATATGGCATCCAGGTGAGATGTAAGAGTACATCTGCACTGAACGTGACCAATGTAGCACTCTACTATCAAGAGTAGCTAGCTAAGACCAATGGATATAAGTGTCTCTCTAATTTGAGATCGCCATGGTGACTTGCGAGCAACTCACTATACTTTGGTGTTGGACTATCTGTATTTCTAATATAGGTGATGGAAGATTTTTGGATACAGTTAAGTACTTGTAGAGTCGATGTATGAGTCAAGATGGGATTGACCACTCCTGATTAACTTCAAAAGGAGAATATCTTGCTGTGTTTCAATTTAGCAAAATCTAAGCCTGGGTAATCCTCATGAGGTGTCACGAAATTTACAAAATTTTGAGACACAATAGAGATGACTTGTATGAGTGTTTGACAGCATACTCAAAGTCATCTTGAGCATTATTGATCAAAGGGATGAATTATACAATAACCATGGGCTAGGGTTCTAAGAATGTTGCTTTGCATACATTCGACCTATCCAGACGTCGGAAACTATTGCTAGATGGTAACTTTAATTGGTACAGAAATTAGTTTCTGTACTATCGACTTAGGTTTGAACCTATGGGGCCATACACATTAGAGTTTGTAATCTGATCGGATGGTTAATCGATGATTGAAAATCATTTCAAGGTCAAACATTCAATGTGATTGATGTTTGACCAAATGCAAGTATTGCAGGAGGATCGATTAGCAATTGGATTGCTAATTGGCTCAATTTGATTGAGCAATCAGGCTAAGATCAAGTTAAATTAAATTAAATTAAATTAAAATTAGTTTGAATTTACTTAGATTAAGTCTAATTGATTTATTGGATTAGCCAATTGCAAGAAAGAATAATTTTTTGTTTGACTAGGACTTGGGTGCACCTAATTGACTTAGAATTTAAATCTTGATTTAATCTGATTTAATTGGACTCCTAGTTAAACTAGGATCATTCTTCATTGAATTATATTTAATCTAATTTAAATAAAATTTAAATTAAATTTAAAATAATTTTGATCTAATCAAATAAGAGGAGTCCCAGTTGGACTGAGACCCAACTGGGACTCTCTCTCTTTCACTTATGCCTAATAAAGCCCACACCATATTTTAATTCTAAATTTTTTTCTATAATTTTCATGCTAAGAAATGATTTTTTATATCTCATTATCTCAAAAATTAGATTTAAATTTGATTTGATCAAAATTAGAAGGAAGTTGGAAATTATTTCCTACTTGGAAGAGTCTTCTCTGACCCAAACTCCTCCCTTCCTTGTGCGCCAACTCTACCCATGCCCCTCTATCTTATTTGATCCTTTTTTCCTTGGTTTTGCATATGAAAATTAGTGGTTACATGAAAAAATAAGTGGAAGGAGCATCCAAGAGTTGGACGCCCGATAGAAGTCCTCCTTTGACTAGGTTTTGACCTAGTTTTGCAATATAAAGGGGATGCCTCTTTCTTTGACCATAGAGGATGTGAAAAATTCTAGAAAAATTATAAAAAATTAGAGGAGGAAGAGAATGCATGAAGGATTTGTGGTGCCAAGATTCATGGAGAAGAGTCCTCAATTAAGACATCAAAAATTACTATCTTGAAGAGACAAGGTAAGAGAAGATTGTCTTCTCTTATATTTTTCTTTTATATTTCTCTCTTCTTATTTTATTTATAATTTTTATATGATAAAAATTTGAGAGAGAGAGAAAGAGGAAGGGCTTGAGAAAAGATGGCGCCAAGATCCTTAGAGCAAAGGTCTTCATCTAGACATCAATCGTTGATGCCATGAAGGCACAAAGGTAAGAGAAGATTATCTTCTCTTTATTTTCTTTTGAGTATCTTCTTCTTTATTATTTTATGTAATTTTTATATGATAAAGATCTAAGAGAGAGAGAGAGGAAGAGGGTATGGGATCTATGCTCTAAGGTGTTGAGGCATGGTGATCATTTTTGGACATGATCTAATCAAATCCTGATGCGAGAAGAAGAAGAGAAGAAGGTCTTCTCTTAGGGTTTTCTTAAGAGCCCTTCTTCTCAATTTTATTTGAGATTTTTATGAGAAAAATCTGAGGGAGTGATATCTAAAAAATTAGAAAAAAATTCAGAGAAGAAGGTCTCCTCTGAACCTAGCATAATAGATGTTTTCAGGACATCAACCGTTGACGTCCTGAAGAAGAAGATTTGTCTTCTCCTAGGATTTTTTTTTATATATTTATTTTTGATTTATGGGAGATCCAAGGGTTGGATTCCTCCCTCATTTTTTCTCATGTTCTTCATCTCTTAGATTGTCTAAGAGATCTAAAGAACATGTATTTGATTAACCATCAGGAGGAATCCGCGAGAAACTAGCACTTCAAGCGGATCTTCGTTCAATGAACCTCCGATCTATGTTGCAGGTTTATGTGGATCACTTATAGAGGCCGGATACTTGTGTGGCTCCAAAGGCAACAATGGATTCAACCGCAAAGTTCTCGACCTGCGTAAAGATAAGAGATCAGATCTCTTGATGACCTAGATGTGATCTAGAGTTAGATCTAGAATTGTTCTAGATCTAGGTATTGATGTGATCAATACCACTTATGATTAATTTAATTTTAGATTTATATTTGCAACATAATATGTTATAAATCCTTGATGTAGGGTTTTGTAATTTGATTACATGCATGTTGTAGATTAAATAGTTTAATCTATATCTTCCACTGCTCTATATTTCAAAAAAGATTTTAAATCTATGCATGAAATCCTGCATGTTTTCTGTCATACTTTGCTATCTATTAATCCACAAGAAATAGCTTCTACCCACTTAGAGACATAATTGATAGCTTCTAAAATATATTCATTTTCAAAGGAGTTTGGAAATGGTCCCATGAAATCAATCCCTATACATCAAAAATTTTGACCATCGAGATTGGATTAAGTGGCATCATGTTTCTCTTGGTGATTCAACCCATTTGTTGGCATCGAGCATAACTTCTACAGTACTCATGAGCATCTCTAAATAAATTGGGCCAATAAAATTCACATTGGAGGACTTTTGCAGCTATCTTTTTGGACACAAAGTAACCACCACATGCTTGGTCATGATAGAAAGATAAAATACTTCTAACCTCATTATCCGGGACACACCTCCTAATGACCTAGTCAGGACACTATTTGAAAAGGTATGGATCATCCCAAATGAAATACTTCACTTGGGCAAACAATTTGTGCTTGTCTTGAGTGGTCCAGTGGGAAAGAACTTTACCAATAGCTAAATAGTTGATAATATCAACATACCATGGTTTAGTGGACATAGTCATGAGTTGTTCATCAGGAAAAAAAATTTATTGATAGATGGTTCATTAGATAGTACGATTATAATTTGGGACAAGTGATCAACTACTGCATTCTCTATTCCTTTCTTGTCCTTGATTTCTAAGGCAAATTATTGAAGGAGCAAGATCCATCAAATTAAGTGTGCCTTGGCATCTTTCTTTGCTAGAAGATGTCCGATGGCTTAGTTAGTATACACAATGGTGTGGGATCCAACCAAATAGGACCTAAATTTTTCAAGGATAAAGACAACCGCTAGAAACTTTTTTTCTATAGTAGTATAATTAAGCTGTGCATCATTTAAGATTTTACTGCTATAGTAAATGACTCTAGGTAGCCTATCAATCTTTTGACCTAAAACTACACTTACAGCATGATCAGACGCATCGCACATGAGTTCAAAGGGTTCAATCCAGATAGGTAGGTGAATAATGGGAGCTGAAACAAGTGTCTTTTTAAGGAACTCAAAAGATTCTAGGCACTCATAAGTGAACTCGAATTTTATTTCTTTTGCTAACAAATTGGTCAATGGGTGAGCCACTTTGCTAAAATTGGCTATGAACCTTTTATAGAATCTAGCATGTCCTAAGAATGAGTGGATTTTCTTAACAAATTTGGGTGATGGAAGACTCGCAATCAGATCTACCTTAGCCTTGTCACTTTAATTTCTTTTTTTAAAACTACATGGCCAACACTATGCCCTCTCTAACCATGAATTGGCATTTCTCCTAATTGAGAACTAAGTGCTTCTCCTTACATCTCTTTAGGACAAGTCTTAGATGATCTAAATACTTAGAGAAGGTGAGGCCAAAGATAGAAAAGTCATCCATGAAAATTTCTAGAAATCACTCAACTATATCAGAAAAAATGCTAATCAAACATCTTTGGAAGGTTGCCGATGCATTGCATAACCCAAAAGGCATGCACCTATAGGCAAAGGTTCCAAATGAACAGGTGAATATAGTCTTTTCTTGATCTTCAGGAGCTTGGGGATCTGGTTATAGCCGGAGTATCCATCAAGAAAATAGTAGAACTCTTGTTCGGCTAATTTTTCCAATATTTGATCAATAAACGACAAAGAAAAATAATCTTTTCTTGTTGCCGCATTCAATTTTCTATAACTATACAGACCCTCCATCCCGTTTGAGTCCTAGTGAGATAAGTTCGTTTTTATCATTTTGAACCACTATTATCCCAGACTTTTTGGGTACTACTTGCATAAGGCTTACCCAAGAACTATCAAAGATGGGATAAATTATTCCATTATCAAGTAATTTTAAAATCTCTTTCTTGACTATATCTTTCATAGCTGGATTGAGTCTTCTCTGAGCATCTCTAGTTGATTTGGCCCTTTCTCCTAGGTGTATCCTATGTTGAACTATGGAGAAGCTTATTTCTTTAATATCTACCATAGTCCAATCATTGCTTCTTGATTTTCTTTCAAGACTTCTAACAATTCCTTCTCTTGTTTAGGATTTAGGTCTGATGCAATAATTATAGGTAAGGTTTCTGTTGGACCTAAATATGCATACTTAAGGTGCTTGGGGAGGAATTTTAGTTCTAATTTGGATGCCTCTTCTATTAATGGTTTAGATGATGGTTCAGCCATTCTCATGAGTGGTTCAATGGGAGGCTCCCATCTTTGGCTAATCCTATGGTCAATAGGTCTTTCATTGATGTCTTCATGTTCATGGTTTAGCCAAATACTTGACTGCAGATTGACTTCTTCATCGCTAATGTTAATAGGTTCGTAAATTTCATCTTGGATTACATTTATATTAGCATGCTGGGTGGATTCCTATTTTAGATTAAATATATTTAACTCAATGGTCATGTTTCTAAAAGATAGCTTCATAAGTTCATTCTGATAATTGATTTTAGCATTAGCAGTTGCTAAGAATGGTCTTCCTAAAATAACTGGGATATGGCCCTTCGGATTTGAAACTAATTTGGTCTCTAAAATGATGAAGTCTATAGAAAAGATAAAATTTTCAACCTTGATTAAAACATCTTCTACTATTTCCTTAGGGATCCTAAAAGACCGGTCTGCTAATTGCAACGTGATCCCTATTGGCTAAAGTTTTTCCAATCCTAAGTGCTCGTAAACTAAATAGGATAAAATATTTACACTAGCCCCTAAGTCAAGCAAGGCCTTCTCAATTTGGATTTCTCCAATAACAAATGAAATTATCGAAGATTCTAAATCCTTATATTTTATTAGCACGTGATTTGATAAGTATGAGCTCACACTTGCAGCCAAGAATGCTCTCTTGGGTACATTAGTGGTTCTCTTCTTGGTACAAAGGTCTTTTAAGAATTTAGCATAGATCGGCACTTGTTGGATCATGTCTAGCAGAAGGATATTTACCTAGACTTGTTTAAATACCTCTAGCATTTTATCAAAATATTTTAATTTTTTATTAGACCTTAATCGATTTAGAAAAGGTGCTCTAGGAGTTATGGGTACTGGGCTAGGTGTACTATCAATATCAGGAGCTTGAGTTTGTAAGATAGGTTGTTCATAAAGTTGCTCAGTAGATGAGTCATCTCTATTGTTAGATATACCTATCTTGTTATCCACTTATTTTTCCGATCTTAAAGTATGAATGGCATTCACTTGGTTGACTTGATTTTTTGATTGGGATCATGGACCATTTTGATTTCTCAGGTTGGGTTTAGGTTGGCTAGATAGCCGATCTTATTCTCGTTCACTTATGGTAGATGCTAGCTAACCTACCTACATTTCTAAACAAGCTATGGCTTGGGTGTTAGCATTTAGGAGCTAGCTTGTGGTTTGCATGAAAACACTCAATGTAGCATTGGTGTTAGCATTGGATTTGGCTAGGACTTTCAGGCATTTCTCTAAAGAACTAAGTTTCTTTTCATGATTATTGAAGCCTAGTAGATTGTTTAACACAGGGTTGGACCTTGGGTTTTGCTGGTTAAAACTAGAATCACCTACATTTGGGCTCTATGACTATGAGAAGTTTGGATGATTTCTCCATCCTGGGTTATATGTGGGTGCATAAGGATTGTTCATTGATTTCTGGTATGTAGTATTTACCTGCACACCCATTTTCTATTGGATTTATCATGAGAGGACAATCTTCAAGGACATGATTTGGTGCACTACACCTGCTGCACATGGGTGCAGACACATGGTTTATACTGGTTGGTCTCTATAGTTCTAGGGCCTCTAACCTACGTGTTAGGGTTGCGATTTTAGCCTCTGTGGCTAGAAAAGTTTGAACTTGGTGCATTCCACCTCTTGAAAGTGTAGATCTTTTTGATTTTCTAGTCATTTTTCATTATAAACTCTTCTCGGCTAGGTCTTCTAGAAATTGCCAGGCCTCATTGAGTTCTTTATATATAAATTGACCTTGGTATATGGACTCTAGCATGGTTCTGAAATTTGAGTCTAGCCCCTCATAAACTATTTGGCATAGCCTCCAGGTCTCTATTCCATGGTATGGACATTCGGTCAAGAGATTCTTAAAACGGTCGAAATACTTCTAGAATAATTTACTAGCTAATTAGTAAAATTGGTTGATCTCGTTCCTAATTCTAGCTATTTTATGATGGAAAAAGTACTTTTTCAGGAATACTCTTACAAAGCCCTCCCAGGTCGTGATAGATTGATTTGGCAAGCTGTGTAGCCACTTTTTGGCATTATCCTTAAGAGTAAAATTAATTAATCTCAGTTTGATCTCATCCTCAGAAAGTTGTTGTAATCTTATAGTTGCACAAACCTCTTTAAATTTTCTAATAAATATATATGCATCCTCTATTTCAGTGAACTTTGGAAGCATGTTAATCATTTGGGGTTTAATTTCAAAATTATTTAGAGTATGTTGGGGCAACCTGATGCAAGAAGGCTAGACGGATCCAACTGGGTAACATAAATTCTTAAGGATTTAAGGCTGATTATTTTTTTTATTTTAATGACTTTAGAGCTTGACACAGGAATCGAATCAATTCTAACTAATCAACATGAAATCCTTTTCCATGAGGGAAGTGGATAATTCACTTTGTTTTCTATTTTTTTATTTTTAATTTTTTTAGATTTTAACTTTTTTTGTTGATTTTTTAAAGAAGAGAGAAGAGGAAGATAGATAATGAAAAAGTTCTACAGATGGATTCTAAAGAGTCTTAAATCAAGAGATGAAAGAAAAGAGTGAGATGAATTAGTTAAGATTTTTTTTTTTAAATACTTATCAAGCAAAAATCTATCCTAGGTTACCTTAATTCTAGACAGCTCCTAATTGCCAAGGCTGCCTTGGAGCCCTTCAAGTCAGAAACCAACTAGCCAACTAGCTAGGTAAGGGTAAGAACGGTGGGAGTACCCCTATTGCTTTCCTTAGACACCAATTAAATTGGCCAGATAAGCGAATGGGACCAATTAAAGAACCATCTTTCTTTGGGCTCTTGTTCCTGAATTTCTTTCCTAGACACCAGTCAACTAGCCAATCCTGACCCTATCCAACTCTTTCGAGTGCCTTATCCTAATGTGCTCGAATGTCCCTAGGGCTAATGTCTAATTGATTTTATTTAAGGATTTGGATGAATGCAAATGAGAAAGCTTGTTTGTAGGCCAAGGAAGGATGATAAAATCCCTACCTTATCTTATCTAGGTTTGTGCCCTTAAAGTAGTTTAGATATGCTTATGCATAACCAATAAGAACAAATAAGTTTTAATTAAAAATTAATAATAAACTAAGATCAAATTAGTATGCTAAAAAAAAATTAAGTTATGTACCTGATTCCAGCACTCACTAATTTTTTATAAATCAGGAAAAGAAAGTTAGAAAGATTAAACTGAAACTAAACTAAAAGCACGAAGAACAAGAATTTAGAACATAATTTAAAATACACCAATGCTCCGACAACGGTGTTAAAAACTTGATGTGTCTTAAATTTAACCGCAAGCGCACGGTGTGTAAAGTAGCACGTCTAGCGAGTACAGATCGATCCCACGAGGAATTATATTTAAATTATGTTCGAACCCTTGCTCAGACAAGCTTTAATAAAGAGTTTGGAGGATTATTTGTTGCTACTAAATAGTAAATTAATTATAGAGAATAATAATCTAAAGATCTAGAGCTTTTGAATCCACTAGACCAACGACTTAGAAAGCCTTTCTATGATTTCTCTTATGATATTTCTTGATCAAGGTGTAATGCATGGACAAGCATTCACCCTTATTAAGGAACTCTATTTTCAATAAGAATGGAGTATGAAGGAACTCTGACCTAACAATAATCTATCAAAGTTTTTCATAAGAAAAAAAAATTAACAAAATTATAGGCCTTCTTTCTATTATCCTTCTTGCACCGAATCAAGCATAAACTATAAAGGTATTAAAACTCAATGATAATCCATCAAGTCTCTTGGCAAGAAGCTTGAAGGAAGAACTCTAAACAATAAAAGCGAACGAGAAATTCCAAGAAAAAGCTTCTAATCACGGTTTAGCTTCATCGCAAATCTCAAAAGATTGCTTAGGTAGACATGATTTAAATCAAAGCTTTTAAAATTAAATTCTATACTACTTCTTGAAATTTAAATTATAAAAATTAAAAAATTATAGAAATAAACTATCCTAGTGTTGAAATTAAAAATTATAAGAATTAAATTACAAAAATTTAAAATATCCTACTTGTTGAAAATAAAAATTAAATTGATAAGAAAAGAAACTAATTTTTATTACTAATAAAAGTTTCTAATAAAAAAAAAATTAACTCCTAAGCTATTGAGTTGAAATAATAAAAACATAAAAACCTCTTTTGGCCGACCTTTCCCTGGCTAACTCTTCTTCTCGTGTGTTGGAAGGGTGGAAGAAAGTAGAAAAAAGATGGATAAAAATTTTACTGGATAGGTATTTCTGTCTGTCATACGGCTCCTATAAAAGTTGTGGTGTGAAGAGATATCTAGAAGTATAGACACTGGGCTTTATTTATAGATGTTAGAAGGAAGAAAAATTTTGTATGTTTTAGATGTGGGACTAATGAAAGGGTGCATTCTAAAAGACTGGAAGGATGAGATTAAATGATAAAATGACTTGGATGGACGAGATGAAGAGGATGAAAGATAAGATAAGAGGAAGAATTGCCTATTCAATCCAAATTCTTTCTCTCTAAAAAAAAAATTCTAAATTTTTTTTCCTTTTTTTTAAATGCCGAACATCCACTCGCATCTCGTGTTCAGCGCCCGCATCCTTTCCTTTCTATCATGCCCATCCATGCTTCATGCCGTGTTTTACGCGCGCAGCTACATGGATCCGGTCTCCAGGCCACGCACACGCTTTCTTGCGTTCCGTTTTCATGTTGATTCTTCGCATCACAAAAGAGCCGCATGATGCCATTTCCTCCATTCCAGCACCAGCGACAAAATCATTCAGCCTTAAGCCAAGCTTTAAATCACCTGAGTCCCATTGCATTGAATGCTCATATGTCCCTTCTTTATAGAAAAAGGCTGTTGGACAAAATCCATTACTAATTCATTGCTAAATTATTTAGCAATAAATTTATATATATTATTAATTTTTTTTATAACTAATTAGCAATGAATTCATATCTATTGCTATTTCATTGCTAAATTTTTTTAGCAATGGAATGGCAATAAAATTATTTCGTTGCTCATCTTTTAATAATAAGTTTGCAAAATAAATAGTTTTCATAGCTCTTTCGTTGTAAATCAGTTGCTAATCCATTGTTAAACTTTTAAATTTTTATTACTAGTCCATTGCTATTTCATTGTAAAGCAATTGCTATTATTTTAATATTCTATTATAAATTCATTTCTATTTAGTTATTAAAGTAATATTCTATTGCAACTCTATTTCTATTTTGTTACTTAATTTTTTAGATTTTATTGCAAATCCATTGCTACTACGTTGCTAAAGTTTTAATATTTCATTGCAATTCTACTTTTAAGCCATTGCATAAATTTTAAATATTCGTTGGTAATGTATTATAAATTCATTGCTAATTCATTCATTTTAAAATTTCTTTCTATTGCTAAAGTGCTATTTTTTGACATCCAACAACAACCATGATCATTTTAAGCCATCCAACAACAATACCAATTCTTCATTCAATGACATCCAAAATTTAATGAAATACCTATATAAAAAAGTATGAATAGTATATCAAAGCATGCATAAAGTACACATGGTATCAAGATAAAATATATATACCCAACAAGGTTCTCATACATAAAATAAAAGATAATAAGAAATAAAGCCTATGGAGTTCCTAGGTATATATCACTGCCACCGGTATTTTGTCCATCTTTATTGCCCCCCGATGCATGATGCTCTGAAGTAGATGCCTAACATCATATATTAAAAAATAAAAAAAGATAAAAAAAAGCATAAGTAAAGAAAAAGTAAAAGCGACATTGCTTTTATCTCTTGTGGAGCTGAAGATGGTGCAATAGGAGTACGCTGTGTGTTCATTGGCAGACATATCCAACCAAAAAGAGCAGTCCATCAAGCATCAGCCAATTCTATGGTGCAACCCATAGGAAGATGATGTTATTTTGAACTCCTTTGATTTGGTTCTAGCCATAATAGAAAATATCAGCTAATGTCATGTAGACAAAAGAAATAAACCAAAATTTGTGTCTCCTTTTTACAAAAAGGAGAAGGAATGGAACCATCATGTAAAGTATTGCTTTGCTCTTGTTAACATGCTAAAGAGCCCTATACAATTTTAATCTACCGACAATGCTTCTCTTAGAGTAATCTAAAGTTTTTGAGCCGTAAAATTTTGACCAAGAAGTATAGACAAAAAACAAATTGGGCTACTAATAAGGATAAAACAAAAAATAAAGATATTTAATTATACTTACCTATGCAACAGCTACATGCAAAAGCAAGTCCTGAAGTCCAACAGCAAGTGAGGATGCGACCATGATTCCAGGGCCTACAATAAATTTGACTATCAAGGCAAACATTGCCACCAAATAGCCACATGAAATAAATTTTGACTGCTGAGCTATGAAGGTTCCTGCATCTAGAAAAAATTAGTTCAAAATTTATAAAATTTTAACTTAATGAATTTTGACCTAATTCTTTGGTTGAAGGTTCAAAATTACTGATCTATGGTGCATGATGATGCCAACATATAAAGTTTTAACTTAATGCATTAATAATTGCTTTGCTTAACAATACAAAGTAACAACTAAAACTACTACAATATAATATTTATAATATAAAGCTTGATAAGAGATCCATGCATGGATGATATAACATGCCGAAGCAAAATAACATAGGGACAACAAGGATGAGAAAACTGAACATGCATAAACCATTGATATGGATAAAGAAAAAAAAGGCTAATATTCAACTCAAAAATAATGAGAATTGGCAACTCAGGCAATCCAACACATGGTCCAGGTCAAAAAAAAAAGGAACATGCTTGCTTATTATGAATAATTTAGGTAATTCATATTCTAAAAATTGAACTGTACCAACTAAAGATCGTAACAAGTAAAAGAAGTTTTGCATCATAAGATAAGCATGTATTCGTAAACCTGATGGAACAAACAAAGTTAGATTATAGTAAAATTTGACAGATTTTATCTCTTCATACTTCTCTCTGAATGAAGCATTCTATTTAATTGCCAACTCGATAATATTATCCAAATTTCTCTGCATTGCAACCTTCTCCATTTCTAGTGATTTAATCTACATGAAATAAAAAATAATGCAATCATAATACAGCTTTAAGATCTTAAACTTGAATAGTGTACTTGACCTAAAAAGAACTTGATCCTAGAGTTGTTTGATCACAAAAATTGCTTCTAACTCTCTTGCAGTTAAGCTTTTACTTTCACAAGATGCACTCCCACTTATTTGACTCACTGAAGAGATGAAACTTGTCCTTCTAGGAGTGCTTTCTGATTCCACAAACTTGCTAGTTGAACTTTCAGATTCACTCTCCTTATTCCTTTTCTGCATAGAAGCAATGTTCTATTTACAAGTAAGCAAAGGGAATACAGCATATAAGCAGAGACAGAAAAGAACGAGAATCTGAGCATCATATTCTAAAATATTGTCCTCATATTCTACATGATTTACTACCAATCCACGACCTTCCTGTAAGTAAGTTAGGCAATTGAGTGTCGAACTTCTAAATCAAATGGAGGAAAATAATGAAATGATAAAGACACCAAAAATGAACCATCCACCTTCACATGTATTTTTCTTCTACTGGTAACATGCAACAAAGCATGTGCATCGGGAAGAAGAAAGTTCTTTCATTCATTTTGATTCTCAGCACTATCAGGTAACCAGGCATCACCATTATTTTCATCCATTGCAGTTTCATTTTCATGCATTAATTCTTCAGTCAGACAGAAATATATAAAAGGCAATGCCAAAGATAAGTACCGCTACTAGTAATCAGGATAGATATTTTAGAATTATTTTATAATTGACACGTGCATGATAATTTGGTATCTTGCAAAAAAAAAAATACATCTGAAACCAGAGAAGGAAATAAAAAGAAGAGAAACAAAGGAATACTTTAACCTTAAAATATAGAGTGGTCATAAAAGATACTGGGAGAAAAATTGTTCTGCATTTAATTTATAAACCATTAGAAGGAAGATGTTCTGCATTAAATCCACCATATACCTAACTAATGAAGAAGGCATTGAAACTCTTATCTTAGTTTATTTTGTTAGAAAAAAAGGCTGAAAAAAGGAGACTAAATTTCTCATCTCTAACATACAAATAAATTAATAGGCACATAAGAAAAGTTAGACATTATGGCAGCTCGAGCAAGAGAATGAAAAGCTGGACCAAGAAATAAAACCACATGGTCAATTAGTGAAATAAAAAATATAAAATGATAATAATCTACAACTATAATAAGTTAAAATCATATGGATCAAAATATCACCAGCATGGCTGAAAAGATTTGAAAAGAAAACAAAAATCATACCTATTTAATTTCTCATATTTCTCTTTTTTTTTTATTGATTTTTCCTCTGCTTTCCCTGCTTTTCCTCTGCTTTTTCCATCATCAGGAGCTTCGACTAGGTGGGAGGCTTGGAGCAGCCGAAGAGGGGTTGGGGAGGAGGTCCGACTGCCAACTAGCCATCGAACGAGAGCGAGAGCACCCGGGCCCCCGAAATCGGATCGTAGCACGGGACCAGCACCGACTTCACGGTGTCCCACAGCGTCGCATCATCGAAGATCCACCGAAAGAACACCTTGTTGCCACCGCCAGATCACTAGAAAATCCTGCAGTGGAAGCCCTGCTCATCAGAGGTGGCAAGCTGGAGGCGATTCTCTGGGAGGAGGTACTAGGCCTCGTTGGCAAAGAAAAGCGGGTGGCCATTGGAGGCCCGAACGAAAAGCATGGTGATGAGGACCCTGTTGGCACCAGATCTAGTGGCCAGGTTGAAGAAGTCTGCAATTCGAGAGGCGGGGTCGCCAAAAAGCTTGCGAAGAAAGGCCCCGAGGTGGGTGAGCAGGCCGTCGGAGGCGGAATTGCTTCCGTCAATGGAGAGGATGTAGACCCTTCCAGTGGTGGAAGAAGAGATTGGGTTCGAGGTGGACGGAGAGGAACTTGTTCTCGAGAATGGAGAAGATCTCATGGCTCAGCTTGTCCACATCGAGGCTCAGCTCCATCCAGGCATGGGTGCGGGTGTCAGGGCTGGGGGGGATGGGGATGGGGAGGGGGGTTCCCTTCTCCTCCTTATCGATGGCCTGTGCCATGCTGCCGCTCACTAGTGCCTACCGCCGCCTCGCCTTATCCTGCTTGATCAGTGATGTATCGGTCTTCATGGCCCGGATGGAGGCGATCAGATCGCCAGAGGTGCCGGATAATGCAGCAATGGCGGCAGGGATCGACGTAGCGACTGACGGGGAGCAGTCGGGGCACTCCTAATCGACGACTGAGGCGAGGGTCTCCAACAGTCGGGTGAGGTAGGGAGCGTGCTATGGGGTGGCGCAGGTCTGGCAGAGCAACACCTCCGCCTCCATCGGCGTTGCCTTGCAGACCATGCAGACGCCATTGGCATCACAAGGGAGATCACAAGCCGGGGCCATCGGAGAAGGCGATAGAAAGTGATCGAGGAAGAGAGGGAGAGAGAATGAGATCTCGGGCCTAGGATTTTGGTGGGGAAATGGGTGAGAAGAGGATGGGGTGGGGTTTTGGAAGAAGGGAGAAAGAAAGCGGGTGGGCTTTCGAAAAAATGGGGGGTTTTGAATTTCCCCACCTCCATAGGAAAAGTCGGAGGTCCACTTGCTATATGCTGATCTAGTGCGAGGAGGTTTCCAGGGATTAAATAAAAAATTAGTAAATTATTTTTCAAATAATAAAGTATTTATGGATTGAAAAAGTTTTTTTTATTTTTTTTTCTATCATTTAAAAATCTTAGAAGATTCTGAAGTCATGTTAGTATTTTTATTATTTTTTATTTTTTTATAAAAGTTAAATAATTTATCTATTTTTTTATTTTTTATTTTTTTCATGATTCTTATTTAAATTTTATTAAAAATAAAATAATTAAAATTAATATAAAAGATTAAGTCAAATAACAAACATGTTATCGATAAAACTATGAAGAAAATTTGTAATAACATATAAATTCTAGACAAGCAACTACTAATAAAAATAAATATTTATAAAATCTAATACTATTAATTGATCAGATCTCTCTTCAACAATGGAGCCTGAATTACTTATATTTTTAAAGAAAGGAAGAGGAGAGAGAAAAAAAGAGAAAAAAAATATCATGCTAATAGAAAGTTATATTTTTTTAGTTTCTAATTAGCAAGAACCTCCTGCAATATTTAGCAATTATTTTTAGATTTATTTTTATTCTATTACAAAATTATTTTCATATCTAATCCATTGCAAGTCTGTTGTAAATTTATTTTTTCAATATTAGCAATAGAATTAAATATTTTGTTGCAAATCCGTTGTCAATTAACAATGGATTAAAAATAGATTCTATCTATTGCTAAATTTTTATTATAAAATTATATATTTCTTATAATATTTAGTTGCTAATTCATTGCAATTCCATTGTCAATAATACATGAGAATCTCCTGCAAAATTTAGCAACAATTTTTATATCCGTTGTTATTCCATTGCAAACTTTTCATTTCTAATTCATTGTAAATCTATTATAAATTTATTTTTTCAAGATTAGTAATGAAATTGAGCATTTCGTTGTAAATTTATTGCTAATTAACAACTGAATAGAAATAGATTCTATCCATGGCAAATTTTTTGTTGTTAAACAATATTTTTCTTATAGTGATTATTTTAATATTATTCTTTTCTTTTCATGTGCCCGCATCTTCGCGTATCGTGCACGAGACAAGCTTAAATTTAGACTGGAGCTTCATCTGCATGTGTTAAAGGATCATTTCTAGTTGGTTTGTGATTAAGGCTTTAAAATTAATTATTCCTGCAAAGATCATAAAAAGTATCAAATATAAATAAAAAAGATAAAATAGTATAGATTTTAATATTTTTTATGTTATAATTAATATATTCACTAGTCTCCTCTTGTTGGGGCATGAGTTTTTGTTAGGGCATGAGTTTTCTTTATGATAGATCTAGGGTTTATCCTATTGAGAGAAAAGGAAGAGAAGATGGGTCTTCTCTTAAGGATTTTTCTTAAGCCTTCTTTTTTACATTTTTTGGGAGATCAAGTGTTGGTCTTCTCCATCAATCCTCCTCTATGTCTTCCTCTCTTGGAGGGTCTAAGAGATCCTATTGGTGTAGAATCTAGTTGACGCCGAAACAAGTTGGAGAAAGGGAGGATGAGGTTGCTGCTGGTGACCTGCAAGGCAAATCCTGATCGGAGTTGGGGGTGGCTCTGACAGGATCCTCTGATGATCAAGTCAACTTTTCTGGCCAACAAAAATGAAGTACTCAAAAAATTGAAGCAAAGTTTTTAGCTTAGAAATAAAACATATCTCGAGGGTCCTTTATATAGATGGAGCCTATAATAAATTGATGGTGACAGCCATAACCATTTGGTAGTGGGTCATTCAAAGCCACGTGGAGTTTATTACGGAAGGTGCTATCCATTATCATGACGTGCCAGCCAAGAGCGGTGTCCTTTGTCATGACTTGCTGGTCCATTGGGATTTAACAATTGAAGTTCGAAGGAAGCAGGCATTGGTAGTGAAGAACTTTGGATCATAACATTTTTAGAGAAGTTCAGACTCCTTTTAAGATTGACCGTATGTGGGTTTACTTATACTAAGCCGGTAGCCGAATTTATACGAACAACGAGGTCCTTTTGAGTGGCCAAAAGAAGGTCGATCGGAAGAAGATCGACTGGAAGGAGGTTGACCAAAGGGAGCTTGCTCGGCTACTGGAAGAAGTTCATCTAAAAGAGAATCTAACTAGGGGCGGTCATCCAAAAGGAGGGTGATCGATGGAGATCATCTGGATGGAGTCTGACTGGAGGAGTCTGGAAGGAGTTAGGCTTGGAGGAGATAGCAATTCAAAAGAGGTTCGGATGTCTCCAAGATTGTCTGTGCGTTGACTGGTATTCGTAGAACTAAGAATTGATGCCGAGATCTTTTTGCTTGCACATCCAAGATTCTTGGTGCGAGAATCCAAAGACCTGCCACTCACCATATATTGTAGAAGTTTGTCCGAGGTATAGCTCTGCAGATCAAGATCGAACAACCCGAGAAAGTTCTAGTTAGGAAGGAGTTCAAGCAGCTTCAAGATCAGTCAAGCCATATTGCACTGGGATCGAATACTTAATTACTTAGAGGGCTGTCATCACTATTCAAACTCGTCTGGGTGAGATCCGTGAGGCCTTGTAGATTCTAGGATTATTGGATGAAGTTAGTCATGGTTGTTGTCATCGGCCGAGGTCGTTCCAAGACTCGACATCTTCTCAGACTTTGATAGGAGAGGATTTACCCCCAACACAAACCCTCTTACTCTCGAGTTCGAAATTCAAATGGAGGGAGTAAAGAAATATGAGCATTGAAGTTCTTTTCTGCTTTACACACCCGTTGGAAAGAAAGTTTTGGCATTATTCGCACAGAAGCTGAAGCTTCTTTAATACGAGATGACTCAAAAAGATAATTTTTGAAATTCTTACCAAAGCGCTACCCAAGGTATGGTGCAATTAAGGCTCTGCCCATTGCCAACCCTCCATCATGATGAGTGACACATGTCAACCTAGGATCAGTCGGAGGGAACCTGCAATCATAACCGTCTCAGGCTTCTATGGGTATTTAAGCTCATCTTCTTCCTTTGGAGTCTCATTTCGATCGAGATCTCCATCTTCTTCCTCCAATTTTCCTTTTCCTCATGCTTGAGAGCTCCAGCTTCCTTCACCATTTTCTCCGATCTTGGGGGTTCTTCCACTTGACTTTGAGCAAGCTCGCCGTCTCTCCATTCTTCTTAATTAATTTAGGTTAGTTTTGAAATCCTCCTAATTATTCTTGTATTTTTTGCATCTTCATTCATTCGACTTCTTCAAGAAAGCCTTGAATCTTATTTTTTCTAATTTTTCTAAGGATTTTCCAACTCAATTTGATCTATATGTCCACCAAAGGATCCTAGTCAACTTATTTTGAGAGCTTGGCCTATCTAGCATTGATGGATCCATCCTGTAAGGACTCCGAGTCTGTAGAAGTATCTCGACCTCCTTTCATTCCTAACACCATCCCTCTTAAACTTCAGCATGCAGATTTTTTCTTAATCAAAATCCAGTTCGAAATTCTTTTTGAATATGAACTTGAACTCCTAGATCTCAATGACCGAGCCTGCTCTCCTCCTCCGGGCCGGACTTGCTTATATGTTAAAATCCTCTGTGCAGGACTTCAGCTATCCATACCCCCTTTTGTAGTAGACTTGTTTAGGTTCTTAAATATCTCCCTCGCTTCTATGGCTCTGAACTCATTTAGGTTTATCGTAGGACTTTTTTCCTTATGCATCCTGGCTGAAGTCCAACCTACTATTTCTCTATTCCATAATTTCTTCACCTTCAAACATCACCCCATCGCCAAAGATTGGTGGTATGTATCTCCTCAGTTTGGCAAGAAGGGATTGCTCAAGGACACTCCTTCCATTCACAACTGAAAGGATAAATTCTTTTTTGTTTCATGTCCCTCTTTAGAGTTAGGGCTTCCTTCCTAGGGGAATATAAGGGATTCGATCTGGTGAACTCCCGAGCTTGAGAAAGAAGATCAAGATTCAGCCGACAGACTAAAGAACTACCGAGCTTCCTTGATTTTCAGACTCTTAAATGATCAGACCTTATTTAATCTTGGTCTCAGTCCCCTTGACCCAGCAGGTAGTCATCCACAACTAGTCGATCGTGCATTGTTTTCCCTCTTTTGACTTTTAACTTTCTCTATCATAGAGATGACTCCTGAAGAGCAAAATTACTTGGTGAAGAAAATCAAATTCCTTAAGAGGAAGGGTAGCTCTACCAGAGAACCTTTGAAGAGGGCTCGCACTGAAGAGCCAATTCCGATCATACCGATCCAAATAGTGCCCGCCCTAGAATCCGATGCAGTAGTGCTAAGTCTGGCCATACCTGATGAAGCTGCTCCCTCTGCATCTCCTAAGTAGGGGGAAGTTGCAGAGAAGAGGAAAAAGAAGGAGAAAAATGTAGTCGCCAAGAAGGTCAAGAGGAAGGTTGGACGCAGAGCTCTGGCAAGGAGCAGAATTTCTTAGACGATTGGAAGGTCATCCACTCCTTGATGCGAGGTGGCCTTCTCCCGCACATCATTGATAGAATGGTCCAAAAGGAGGATGTGGAGAGGTTCGATGAATCCTTCACTATCTATCTTGAGATAATCAACTTTTTCGAGTTTATTGGAATGAAGTATGTACTTTCTAAGTTCTAACTTATTTTCTTTTCATTCTACAGCTAGGGCATTACTTGTTCGCCCATTCGAGGGCAACTGACCTTCGTCAGGCAGAGATTTCTAAAGCCCTTCAAGAGGCTCAAGCAAAGGCTGAAAGGGTCCGGGCAAAGGTTGATCATTAGAAGGCAACCTTAGAGATACAAGCTACAGAAGTTGAGTGCCTTCAGGAGGCATTACAGAGAGAAGAAGAAGCTTCCGTGGGTTTGAAGGTGGCCTTGGCTCTTTCAGAAGATAAGAGAAAGAGGGCTGAAGAGGAGATCGACGCCAAGAAGGAGCATGCCATCGAAGCCTTCAAGTCTTCCATAGCTATGGAGGACATCAAGATTGCCTTCGCTAAGGAGGCCTTTCTGGAGGGGTTCGAGATCTACATGAGAAGGGTTGCAAAGAACTTTCTAGAAGTAGATCTTGACCTTCTAATGGACGAACCCAGCGAAGAGGCTGATCTTTCTAATGTTGGTGCTGCCTCTCCCACCGTCGAACCTGCCCTTGAAGCACCCAAACCTGTGGCTGTGGTCTTCGAACTTGTTCCTAAACTTGGGGCCATGAATGATGTGCTAACCTCATTTGCTGCTATGCCGCCCGAGGTTCAAAATTTTTGATGATTGTATTTTTTTTTCTTTTTCTCCAATGTATTTAATCATTTTGCTAATGCAATGAAAGTAAACTTTCTTTCTTTGTACTTGTGCTGTGGTGAGTGTTGTTCAGAACCCTTCTAGTTACCCAAGTCAAGGCCAATTATTCTTGACCGCTGCCGAGCCACTATCTTAAGGTATCCCTCTAAGACCTATAGTTAAAAATTTAAAGAAAAAAATCCATCACCTAAAGAAGAAGTTGAAGAAGATGGAAGACGAACTTCAGAAATTCCGAAAGAATGCTTCGGAGGCGATAGTTGAGGTCACTCGCCTCCACAAGTTATATATGAAAGATTCTGTAAGCTTCAACATCAAAAATGATAACTTTTAGAGGGAGTTGGCCAAGCTTAAGAAAAGCATCAGTGACAAGTCTAGGATACTAACCACGAAGGTCAGCTCCCTTGAAGTTGAGCTCAGAGCGATGAAAGAGGAAATCTAACTATTGGAGGAGAGTTCATCATGGTCTTCCGATAAAGTTCAATACGAATGAGATTGATTTTAGAGATTTTCTGCACTCCAAAAGTAGCTGCACAATGCTGAGCATGCCTATGAGACCTATCGATTGGACTGGTATGGGAGAATCTCCATGCTGGAGCAAAAGCTCCATGCTGCTAACAATGAGGTGGCTCGGCTTCAACAACAGTTTGTCAATAATTATCGATTCGACACCAGTAGGGAGTCAAAGGAGACTGTCTTCCTGAAGAGGATCGTGGATGAGCTTTCAGAATCAGTCAGGATGGAGAAAGCCGAAGTTCAGAGACTGAAGTTTTAGTTGATTTATGAACAGTAAGCTGTTAAGGATGCTAAAGCGGAGTCGGAGGTTTTGAGAAAAAGACTGTGGGCATCAGAAGAAAACTTCCAAAGAGCTGACAAGATATTCTATGATAATTTGATAAGAAGAAAAAAGCTCAAGAAAGAGATCATCATCTTAAATTAATCCTTGGTGATGGCCAGCAGTCCAAAGTTCGAGGAGTCATACCCCTCTTAGAACTTTGGCTTTTCTTTCTTCCTGTTGTAATCGATCTTACAAATCCTCATTTTGTAACTAACTTTGATTCTAGTGAAATGATACCTTTTTTCCATTTTTGCTCTATGTGGGTTGAATATCTATCGATAGCTCTACTTTCCTTCCTTTTCTTCTTTTTCTTTTTTTATTTATTTATTTTTAAGAATGTGGTTGTCAGGGATATTTAATCAAAGATCTTCTCCTATGTTCGGACGAGGTTCTCATTCTGCTCCTGATACAGTTGGTCTCTATTCTCATTAGGATGAGATCTTTCTTCTGCTCTCGACATGATTGGATTTTGCTTATGTTAGGATGAGGTTATTCTTCTATTTCCAATCTAGTTGGTTTTCCTTTATTCCCTCAACAAGATGAGATCCTCTTCCTGTTCTTGACATGGTTAGGCTTTACTTTATCCTTGGTCAGAACGAGATCCTCCTCCTATCTTAGGTAATCAAAAGTCTACACTTTGCTCATGTTGGGATGAGGTTCTCCTCCTATTTCTAACAGGATAGTAGAGGCCATTGAAAGGGACCATTCTCTTCCTCCTATCTTACATAATCAGAGGTTTTTATTTTGCTCATATTAGGATGAGGTTCTCCTCCTGTTCCTAACAGGGCAATGGGGGCACAAAAGGATGGTTGATGGGGCCTCTCCCATCCTTCGATCTTAAATAACCGAAAGTTTTCACTTTGCTTATGTTAGAATGAGGTTCTCCTCCTATTCCTAATAGGACAGTGGAAGCACAAAAAGGCCATTGAAAGGGCCTCTTCCCTCCTCCGATCTTAGATAACTAGAGGTCTTCACTTTGCTCATGTTAAGATGAGATTCTCCTCTTGTTCCTAACAGGACAGTGGGGGCACAAAAGGGCCATTGAAAAGGCCTCTCTCCCTCTAGTCTTACATAACTGAAGGTCTTCACTTTGCTTATGTTAGGATGAGGTTCTCTTTCTATTCCTAATAGGGCAGTGGGGGCATAAAAGGATCGTTGAAGGAGCCCCTCTCTCCTCCGATCTTAAATAATCAAAGGTCTTCATTTTGCTCATGTTAGGATGATCTTTTTCTTCTATTCCTAATAGGATAATAGAGGCACAAAAGGGCCATTGAAGGAACCTCTCTCCTCCTCCAGTCTTAGATAACTGGAGGTCTTCACTTTACTCATGTTAGAATGAGGTTCTCCTCCTGTTCATAATAGAATAATGGGAAAACAAAAGGGCCATTGAAGGGGCCTCTCCCCCCCTCCGATCTTAGATAACTAGAGGTCTTTTACTTTCATTTAAGGATGAAGTTTGGTTAGGTCATTTCCTGTCATTATACAATTTTGCACCAAAGCACAGAGATATGGAAATGAGAAGATTTTATTAAGATAAGATCACTGGTAATACATTCGCAATCTCTCTGAATTTTAGGATCATGGGAGTACTGCTCCTTCGAGCTCTTTCAAGTAATAAATTTCAGACTAGATGATCTCCTTAATTTCATACGGGCCTTCTACTTGGGAGCAAGCTTCTCTTGGTTCTAAGGTTGTGAAATAGTCACTCTTCGAAGTACCAAATCTGCTTTAAATACTTTGTCTCTAACTCTAGAGTTGTAGTAGCGAGCTACTCTCTACCTATAGGCCGCCATCCGAACTTGAGCTTTTTTTCATTTTTCCTCCAACAAGTTGAGATTAGCCCTAAGATCCTGTGAGTTCTACTGCTCATTCAAAGTCACGACTCGTGCCGATGAAAGTTTGAGTTCTACTGAAATGACCACTTCTATTCCAAAGGCTAGGGCAAATGGAGTCACCCTAGTTGGCAATCTTTGGATAGTTTGGTATGCCTAGAGTACATGATAAAGTTCGTCTACGCAAGTTTCCTTTGCTTTCTCAAGTTTTGCTTTGATACCTTGTAGTAGAATTCTGTTGGTTACCTCGATCTCGCCGTTTATCTATGGATGAGCTACTGATGTGAAGTGGTGGAAGATATTCATGTCTTCACAGAACTCGATAAATTTTATTCCACCAAACTATCATCCATTATCCATTATAAGGGTCTGAGGTAGGCCAAACCTACAAATAATTAACTTTTCGATAAAGTCCTACCCTTTAGCTTTGATAATTTTTGCCAGAGGTTTGGCCTCAATCCACTTTGTAAAATAATTAATTGCTACCAATAAAAATTTTTGCTGTCCAGATGCCATGAAAAAAGGTCCATGTATGTCCATTCCCTATTGTGCAAATGGCTGTGGGGCACTCAGGGGTATAAGCTCGAAGACCGATTTTCTTTGAATATTTATATTTCTTTGACACCGGTCATACTTCCTAACATACTCCATAGAATCATGATATATTATTGGCCAATAGTAGCCCTACTGAAGTAGCTTGTAAGATAAGGACCTGACTCCCAAATGACTTTCATAGATTCCTTCATGCACTTTTCATAATGCAAAATCAGTCTCGAAAGGTCGAAGATATTTTAAGAGTGGTAGACAATATGATCTTTTATATAACTTGCTCTCATATAGAACATACCGAAAGGTCTAATTTCTTAATCTTTGAGCTTCTTTTGAATTATGGGAGAGAATTCTATCTTTGAGATAAGCAACTAGTGGGTCAATCCAACAAGGCTCATGGTCGACCTACATCACAGACTGTTGCTCTTCCGAACTTGGATGTTTCAGAACTTCAAAGAAGACCTCCTTAGGCAATTCGGTTGGTGCCAATGTTGCCAATTTAGAGAGAAGGTCGGCTCTAGTATTTTCTGCTCTTAAAATCTACTTGATGTCAAAATGGTTGAAGGCCAGGGTCAAGCTCTTCACTTGCTCGAGATATTTTATCATATTTTTCTCTCGAGCTTCATAATTATCACTAACTTATCCGACCGTCAATTGAAAATCACTATAAGCTTGGAGTCGATTTGCTTTCAACTCTTTGGCTATCCTTAACCCCACAAGCAAAGCTTCATATTCGATCCTGTTGTTTGTTGCAGAAAATTTAAAGTGCAACGCGTATTCGGTAATGACTTCCTCCGGGTTTACTAAGATAAACCTAGCTCCTGCGTTCGAAGCCTTGGAGGAGCCATCCACATACATGGCCCAGAAGCCTTCAAGAAGGTCTACTCTTTTTTCAGAGAAGCTCGACTGCAGCCATGGAATACTGATTTCATTCTCCTCATGTTCGGCCTCATCCGAGATAGTGCATTCTACTATGAAGTCTACCAATATTTGAGCTTTGATTGATGGTCGAGACTGAAAGTTGATACCAAATTTAGTAAGCTCAATTGTCCATTTTGCAATTCTTTCGAAAGCATCTGTTTGATGAAGAACTATCTTAATTGGTTGATCAGTAAGAAGAGTTATAGTGTGCCCCTGAAAATAAGGTCGGAGTCTCTAGGCTACAATCAGTAAAGCATAAGTTAGTTTTTCTAACTTTGTGTACTTAATCTCAACATCCCTCAGGACCTAACTTATATAATAGATCGATCGTTGAACTTTTGCTTCTTCTTTGATTAAGACTGCTATGAGAGCTATGGGGGAGACCGCTAGGTACAAAAATAGTTCCTCTCCAAGTTCGAGCTTGGCTAATAGGAGAGGTGAGCAGAGGTAGTCCTTAAGTTTTTTAAATACTTGTTGACATTCAGTGGTCCAACAAAAGATTTTTGGTTGTTTAAAAATTCAAAAGAAGGGCATGCATCGCTTGGCCGACCTTGAGACGAAGCGGTTTAGAGCTATCACCTTTTATATCAAGCACTGAACTTCTTTTATTAATCTCTAGATAGTCATCTCTTGAATGGCATAAATTTTCTTTAGATTTGCTTCAATCCCATGCCTTGACATCATGTACCCCAAGAACTTTTCTGAGGTCACATCAAAGACATACTTGGTAGGATTTAGCTTCATCTTGTACTTTCGGAGGGTGCTGAAGATCTCTTCAAGATCAGCAATGTGGTTTAGTGAAGCTCAGCTTTTAACCAGCATATCATCTATATATACTTTCATGTTGCGGTCAATTTATTTCTTGAAGATCTTATTCACCAGACGCTGATAAGTTGCACCTGCATTTTTAAGACCAAAGGGCATAACCCTATAACAATAAAGACTATGGTTAATAATAAAAGCAGTCTTCTCCTCATTTTCTTGTGTCATCCGAATTTGGTTATAGCCAGAAAAGGTATCCACGAAAGTGAGAAGTTCATGGCCCGAGGTTGCATCCACTAGTTGATCAATTCTAGATAGGGGATAGCTATCTTTTGGGCAGGCCTTGTTCAACTTCTTAAAGTCTATGCACATTCTTCATTTATCATTTGCTTTCTTGATAAGGACCATATTGGAAACCCAATTTGGATAGGAGACTTCTCAGATAAATCCAGTCTTGAGGAGCTTGTCAACTTCTTCTATGATTGCCTTCAGTCTCTCTGGAGCATAGCTACGCATCTTTTCTTTTACTAGCCGATGTTTGGGATCAAAAGCCAGGCGATGTTCCATAACTTCGGCATTAATTTCGAGCAAGTCCGCAGGAACCCAAGCTAAGACATCTGCATTTCTCTATAGGAAATAAATGAGCTGCTCTCGTAATTTCTTTTCTAGATTGGAGTCGATCTGCACCGTGTGCTCCCTATTTCCATCATCCAAAGGGACTGAAACAAGATCTTCTATAGGTTCTTCCCATTTTCAGTAAGGTCATCTCGGACATCTAGCCCATCAACTGGACAAGGGTCTATTTGTTCGTCCCTTTGCAAAGCAATTGAATAGCAATATCTTGCCAAAGCTTGATCTCCTCTGATCTCTCCGACCTCGTAGCTTGTTGGAAATTTTATCTTTAAATAGTAGGTTGACACTACTGTCCGAAGTGCATTGAGACTAGATCAAGAATTGCATTATAAGTAGATGGAGCTCTTATTACCAAAAACTACATTTGTGCCCTAGATTATTTTAAATATCGTCCTGCAGCCATAGTTAAAGTTATTAGCCCTTCAACTGGCTGCATCACTAGTGAAGCAAATCAATGGAGAACTCATTAGTCCGAGTCGATTATTAGGTATAGATATTTTGGAGAAAGCACCATAAAATAAAATATCGATCGAACTTTCATTATCGATAAGAACGTGACATACATCATAGTCTGTAATATTTAAAGTTATTACAACTGCATCGTTATACGAAAACTGAACTCCTTGTGCATCTTCCTTAGTAAAAGTGATGGGCTCCTCAATTCTCCACCTTTTAGCCGATCCCTCAGACCCGCTGGCCTCCTACTGCTAAAGTCCTCCAAAGATGGTGTTGATGATGCTAAGAGATAGCCAATTTTCTTGTTTCTCCTCCCACCTCAATGGTTCTAGTTGCGACAATGCTCTCGACCGATCTTCTCTTGCATCAGGCCAGCATCGCAAGAATCGACCAAGACAGCCCCACTAGATAAGCTCCTCAATTTCATCTTAAAGCTGGATACATTCTTCTGTATCGTGACCATAGTCACGATGGTAGAGGCGGTACTTATTAGGATTGTGTTTGTTAGAATGAGTGTGCATCCTCTCAGGCCTCGACAGTTACTCCTTAGTCTCCATCAGTACTTGAGTTTTCGAAGCATTGAGGGGGGTGTAGTTATGGAATTTTCTAGAAAGAGAATTCCTCCATGCCCTTTGGTCAGGGCTTCTTTGATGATGAGCTCAAGGAGGGGGTCGGGCTTGCTTGCACTCAAGGAGAGTTTAAGAGCATGGTCGAACTTCATTCGACTTCTCTTCAACAGCGAGCTTGCTAGACTCGCCCGTCTGCCGCTCTCATGTGGCTTTCTCATCATTCAATTTGAAGGCCTCCTCAGTCCGAGCATAACCTTTAGCTCAAGCTAATAGATCAGCAAAATTTTTGGGGTACTTCTTCTCCAAGAAAAATAGTAGGTCATTCTTCCAAAGGCCACTCTTTAGTGAAGCCATGGCAACTGACTTGTCTAGGTTCCGGACCACTAGTGCTGCGGCATTAAAGTGGCTGATGTAGGCTTGGATGGACTCCCCTTTTTTTTACTTGATTTTGATGAGGAAGTCCGAACCTCGCCTAGGACGTCGGCTGCTGATAAAATGAACTAAAAATTGATGGCTCATTTGATCAAAGAAGAAGATCATACCTGACTTCAATATTGAGTATCAATTTCTTGCTGCTTCCTTTAGAGTAGATGAAAAGACTCGACATAAGATGGTGTCTGGTATGCCATGGAGCAGCATCATGGTCCAAAAGACCTCCAGATGGTCGACTGAATTGGTGGTCCCATCGTAGCTCTCGAATTAGGAAAGCTTGAAGTTTGACAGGATGGGCTTCTACATAATTCATTGAGAGAAAGATGATTCAGTGTAGATGTTGTCACGGTGAGCTGGAGCGGTGTGATGGAGCTCTTCGATCTGCTAGTCCATGTCCTTCAACTTTTGATCAAGAGCATCACTTCGATCATGGATCTCGAAGGATTTTCGATTATAAATGGAGAAGATCTCCTCTAGAGAAGAATCATGGTTTGAGCAGGGATCCTCTTATCTTCCATTTTCCCTTTCCAAGGGTGTCGGATCTATTGACCTAAGTATGCCTCCTCGGAATTGGTTTTTGGAACTCCAATGGGAGATTTTTTAGCGGAATTGCCATCGAAGGTCGCTGCATGGCCTGCACCATTTCGGTGAGGCCTTGAACCTACTACACCAGTAGGTTGGACTACTCTAGATCCATCATTGCCATCGGGGGAGGGGGTGGAGATGTCGGTGATGGTGTTGAAGCAGGTGGATCTAGTTCAGATCTAATGGTGGAGGTGGTGGATCTTCATGTAGTTATCTTCTTTGGAGACATTCCTGAGACTAAGAAAGATCAAACGGAGATGGATCTTGAAGGATTAATAAAAGAGAATAAATAGATTCAACTGAGCACTCCTTTTAGAATAAGAGCTCAAAGCTTCCTTTCTCTAGTGCCAATCCTATTGGTGCAGAATCTGATTGATGCGAGAACAAGCTGAAGCAAGAGAGGATGAGGTCGTCGCTGGTGACCTGCAAGGCAAGTCCTAATCAGAGTTGGAGGTGGCTTCGACAGGACCCTCCGACGATCAAGTCAGCTCTTTTGGTCAACAGATATGGAGTGCTCAAAAAATTGAATTAGAGTTTTTAGCTTAGAGATAAAACATATCTTGAGGATTTCTTATATAGATGGAGCCTATAACAAATCGATGGTGACAGCCATAACCATCTGATAGTGGGCCATTTGGGGCCATGTGAAGTTTGTTGCGGAAGGTGGTGTCCATTATCATGACGTGCCAGTCGAGAGCAGTGTCCTTTATCATGACTTGCCGGTCCGTTGGAATTTAACAATTGAAGTTTAGAGGGAGTAGGAATTGGTAGTGAAGAACTTTGGATCATAACATTTCCAGAAAAGTTTAGACTCCTTTTAAGGTTGCCCATATATGGGTTGGCTTGTATTGAGCTGGTAGCTAGATTTATGCAAACGATGAGGTCCTTCTGGGTGGCCGAAATAAGGTTGATCGGAAAGAGGTTGACCAAAGGGGGCTTGCCCAGCTACTGGAAGGAGTTCGTCTGGAAGAAAATCTAATTAGGGGCGGTCATCTGAAAGGAGAGCTACCGACGGAGATCGTCTGGATGGAGTTTGACTGGAGGAGTCTAGAAGGAGTCTGACTTGGAGGAGATAGCAATTCAAAAGAGGTTCGGATGTCTCCAAAATTGTCTGTGCATTGACTGGTATTTGTGGAACTAAGGATTGATGCCGAGATCCTTTTGCTTGCACATCCAAGGTTCTTGGTGCGAGAATCCAAAAACCCACCACTCATCGCATATTGTAGAAGTTCGTCCAGGGTGTAGCTCTATAGATCAAGATCGAACAACCTAGAAAAGTTCTAGTTGGGGAGGAGTTCAAGCAGCTTCAAGGTCGGCCAGGCCATATTGCATTGGGACTGAATACTTAATTGCTTAGAGGGCTGTCATCACTATTCAAACTCGTCTAGATGAGACCTGCGAGGCCTTGTAGGTTCTGGGGTTATTGGATGAAGTTAGTCATGGTTGTTGTCACTGGACGAGGTTGTTCCAAGACTCGACACTTTCCTAAACTTTGGCATGAGAGGGTTTACCCCCAATAGATCCGAAGAAAGACTTTCAGATCGACTATTAGGAGGGATCTGTAACAAGCTAGCACTTCACGAGGATCTTCATTTGACAAACCTTCGATCAATATGGCAATCTTGTGTGGACAACCTATAGAGGCCGAACACCCTATGCGGCTCTGAGCAATGAAGACAACCATGGATTTTAGCTGCGCTATTCTCGACCTATGTAAAAGTAAAGAGATTCGATCTCTTTCTGACCTAGATGCGATCTAGAATTTTCAAGATATGATCTAAAATATTGATATGATCAATATCAATTTTTATTTTTATTTTTAGATTTATATTTGCATCTTGACAAGTCATAGATCCTAGATGTAGGTATTTAGTGATCACATCACATGCATGAATAGGTTAATTAGATTAATCTATGTCTTCCATTGCATTTAATTTTGAAAATATTTTTAAAGACATGCATGAAATCTTGCATAGTTTCCAACAGAACCCACAAGCATCATTCTAGCACTACAAGAAATAGGAGCTTTACCGACGCAAAATTTACAAACGCAAAATTTTGCATAAGTAAAGAGAATAATTAGCTATGCAAAATTTTAAACATTGATAAAATTGGCATAGTTAGCCATGCTAAATATTAAACATCAGCAAATATAATTATCGATGAAAATATTCAATCAACAATTAAAAAAAAACATCAATAATGGGTGTCTTAATTTTTTTAATTTTTGATAAATATTTATCAATGCTAGATTAGCATAGGTAAAAAGTCTATTTGCCTACGCTTATGTCTTACGTAGGTACTTAGACTTATTTGCTACATTAAGTTTGCATCGATAAATATTTTTCTATTTTTTAAAATTTTCGACATTTAATAATAGTAGGTAATAAGTATAATTACCTATGATTAATTATTACGTAGGTAATTAGCATTATTTCCTATGCTAAATTAATGTCGAAATATATTTTACTTTTTTATTAATTTTTTATTTTTATAAATAATTTACTGATGTTAAATAAGCATAGGAACTAAGTCTAATTACCTGTGTTTCCATTTTGTATAGATAATTAGACTTATTTTCTATGCTAAATTAACATTGACAAATATTTTACCTTTTTATTAATTTTTTATTTTTATAAATAATTTACCAACATTACATAAGCATAGGCAATAAGCCTAATTACCTATGTTTATTCTTTGATGTAGGTAATTAGGCTTATTTGTGATGATAAATTTATGTCCATAAATATTTTGATGTTTTTAATAATTTTTTTTATTTTGTAAACAATTGCCCGATGTTAATTTATCGTAGGCAATAAGCCTAAGTATCGATGTTTAGTGCTTGCATAGGTAATTAAGCTTAATGCCTATGCTAAATTTTCATCGATAAATATATTTCTTTTTTATAAGTTTTTTATTTTTGTAAATAATTTACCAACATTAAATAAGCATAGAAAATATGCCTAATTACCTATACAAATAATAAACATAGGTAATTTGCTTATTGCCTATGCTTATTAACGTCGACAAATATTTTATTTTTTTATTATTTTTTATTTTTATAAATAATTTATCATTATCTAAATAATTTGTTGGTATAATTTTTGAATTTAAAGTCATCTTCACCATTTATTATCTAAATAATTATCATTAAAGTATCATCCCAAGAGTTGGCCTCGATCCGATTGTTCTAGCTATATCGATCAATAAAATTTGATTTTAATAATCACAAACGATCGTATGATGATCTGATAGATAGAGATCACTGATGAATCCAAAAATTTATAATGATAATCTCAGTGATATTGATATTATACTGTCAAAATTTTATCTCAATCGAACATCATTATCATGATTAATTTAGCGTGAGATGATTTCTATCGTTAAATAAAAAATATGTGATCAAAAGGCCAAACAACATTCAATTATAAGATGATTTTTTAGATAAATGATCTTTGCTATTTCTTTGATCATTTGTATGGTGGTGATCATAAAATTCAAAATGCACATATATGAGCGATAAAAAATTGTCTTTTGATACTCATTCTTAAGGTTCTTAAGTAATTTTACTTTTGCTTTTGTAAGATCTGCTCAACATGGATGGTTTATACATGCATAGTCTAAATTCTATGATCATCACCGTACAAATAATCAAAGTAGTAGCAAAGATAATTTATCTAAAAGTTTATCTTATAATCGAATGCCATTTGTCTTTTTGATCATATATTTTTTATTTAATAGCCAAAATCATTTCATACTAAATTGATCATGATAATGATGTTTGATTGAGATAAAATTTTGATAGTATGCTATAAATATCATCGAGATCATCATTTTAAATTTTTGAATCCATCGATGATCTCTATCTATCAGATCATCATGTGATCGTTTGTGACCATCGAAATCGAATTTTATTAATCGACATAGTTAGGACTACTGGATCAAGGTGGACTTTTGTGATGATACTCTAATGATAATTATTTAGATAATGAATGATGAAGATGAGATTTTAAATTCTAAAATTATATCAATAAATTATTTAGATAATGATATATTATTTATGAAAATAAAAATATTAATTAAAAAAACTTTTTTGATGCAATGAAAATGTTGAAAAATGTCTCAATTGTCTATGCTTTATTTTTACATAGGTAATTAATCTTATTGCCAATGAAAAATAATCATCGAAAAATGTTTGACATTTTTAGCGACATAAAACTAAATCAGTAAATAAGGAATTACCTATAGAAATAGCTAACGTAGGGAATTTATGCTATTTTTGATGAAATTTTTGCATCAAAAAATATTTTTTCTAGTTTTTATTTTTAAATTATAATTAAATATTTTTTGACTATAATTTAGTGTAGGTAAATATCATTGTTATGAAAAATAAAAAAATTAAATAAAAAGAAAAATATTTTTTGATGCAATTTGTACGTCGAAAATAATCCAAATTTCTTATGTTAAATTTTTACTTAGGTAATTATTCATATTTATCAATGTTAATTTTATGTCACTAAAAACTTATACTTTTTATTAAATATTTTATTTTTGTTAAATATTTTTGATATTTCTTTAATGTCGGCAATAACCTGAATTACCTATGCTTATTGTTAACATGGCCAATTATTGGAATTACCAATATTATTTTGCATCAATAAATCTCTTTAGATATTTACAATCCCGCTCTTTTATGTATTTTCGTCTCTTGCCCCCTCCCTACTATTTTTTTCGGCCTGAACCCACTCCCGTCGGCTACCCTATTTCTCCTGCCCATCTATTTCCCCATCTCTTTTTCAATCACTCTCACCATCGATCATCCTCGCCTCCACCTCCATCGTTACCATCATCGTCGCTATCATTGTCACTGTGTCACCATCCTGGAAAAGTAAAATCCTTATTTATTTATTTATTTATTTTTGGATCCTTGGAGAAGAGAGAGCGGGGGTTGGGTTGGTTGCCTGGGTGGGGAGGATGGAAAGGAGGAGGGGCGAGGTGGGGCAGAGGGGAGTCGTGGGCTGGGGGTGGGGGCATGATCAAAGCGGGCCTGAAATCTTTTTTTCGGCATGCATTTTGGGGGAGGAGGGGTGCTGCAGGGGGGTGGGCAGGAGGGACACCGCATGCAGGGCCTAGGAGGGGTAGGGGACGGCCATCAAGGTCGAGCGGGTATGGGACTATCATCGAGGCCACAGGCCGATGGCTGGGGGGACGAGGGCAAAGCGGTTGGGGTTGGGGGGTTGTGGTGTAAGAAGAAAGGAGAAAAAATTAATATTTTATATATATTATATATAATTATATAAATATTTTATATAGGATTATTTAATATTTTATAAGATTATATATTTTATAATATTATATATATTATATATTTTATATCTAATTATATAAATATTTTATGTAAGATTATTATTTAATATTTTATAGGATTATATATTTTATAATTATTTTATATATTTTATAAGATTATAAGTAAATATAATACCAAACCTTTCTTTAGTATTATAAAATATATTTATTAATTACATAAAATATATTATAATAAATATTAATATATTTATTAATATATTTTAAAAATATATATTTATTGCTCCTATAAATTATAAATTCTATAAATATATATTAATTATTATATAAATTTTTATTTTTATTTTTATTTGTATTTTTTTAATATAAATATTTATTTTAACTAGGAAAATAAGATAAATAGAAGTAATATATTATAATTTCATTGTCTAAATATATAGTATCATAATATTATTCTACTATAATTTAAAATTATTATTGAATGAAAATATGATAATAGTATGATTAATAATATACTATAATATACAATTTAGGTGTAATGTAAAGTCATGTCACTTATAGTTTATAATTTTAATTTGGTAGAAAATTAAAAAAAATTATCCATATCATTTTAAAAATACTAGTATTGATATGAAGACATGAAGCGCCATAATTCTGATTGGTTGAAGAAATATTCACAAAAGTAGGAAGGTTGCATGGATAGAAGTTTTATTTATGGAATATAATTTATGTTGTATTTTATTAGCATTTTTTATTGATGATATTTATAATGTATGTTGTTGATGAATGTTGTTTAACTTTGAATTTTTTTTAAATTTTTTATTTAAGGTTCATATTGATAGTTTGTTGTTAAAGCTTTAACCTTTGATTTATAATTTTTTATTTATGAAATTTATTATATAAAATATAAAAAATATCCATATTTTAGAGAAAACTCTACTAAAATGTAGAGTTATCTTTTTTTGATAAATTAAAATACCATTCTTGAATGTATGTTCAAAGATTGTACCTAAATTATATTGAGCCATAGATTTTTGTTCAACAGTCAATCCTGATGATTTTTGTTCAAGAGTCGATCTTGATTAGGATCAACTCTTGGATGCTCCATTTTTGGGTATGTTAGAAAAACTTTAATTTTATTATTGTTATTAGTTGATATTTTATTTTATTATATGATGTTCAATAGTTATCTCTCATCTATTTTTTGGATTTATATTGGATAGGGTGCATAGGCACCATATTCATATTGTATACTTGGAGAACCATGAGAAGATGCTGCCAAAATTTTTATAATAATAAAATAAAATATTGACTAATAATAATAATAAAATTATTGCTCTTCTAAAAGAAATAGAGCCATACCTATTAGAAATGGATAGGATTATGCATTCTTAAAACCTTATTAATAACACATACTTTAATGATGAACATTTTTTGTGGATAGATAAAAAATATGAATAAGAGTTGGATGAACTCTCACTCTATTATCTTACCTAAATACCGATAAGGTGTTAGAATTTTATAAGATTTGCATGAGAAAGAGTTGATGATCCCAATAGAATCAAACATCCTTGTTGAAGATGTCACAATAATTACTTTCAGCCTATAGATACAGCATTGGAGCACTTGTTGAATTAGGGTATGGATTCAAAGTATACTTTTTGGAATTTGCATGAAAAAAGTAGACCTACTAATATAAGAGACTAATATATGGGTCAACAATCTAAACCAATTGGCATCAATGAGATGTTAGATGATTTATATGAAGGGGCATATTTTGACAACTCTTCTAAGAGTACAGATAATGCAAATGATGGATATTTTAAAAAACTCATGAGAGATGCTAAGGAGCCATTGAATCTAAATTATAAGAAATTCTCGATGCTTGAGTACTTGATAAAACTTCTCCATGATAAAATCATGTTTGGTTGGAGTCAAAAGTTATTTGACTTTATATTGAACTTAATCAAGGAGGCATTATCGGATGGTAAAAAACTTCCAAAATTACATTCAGAGGCAAAAATGTATATGCATGAACTTGGACTGTGTTATACACCAATACACGCATGCAAGAATGATTGTGCATTATTTTATAAAGAGCATCAACACTTGGATTGTTGCCTAGTCAAGATATGCTGAAGATTCTGAAAGAGGTAAGAAGCGGCCTCACAAGATTTTGAGATACTTTCTAATAACACCAAGAGTTTAGAGACTTTATCAGGCATTGAAGACCACCAAAGTGATAAGATGGTATCATAAAATGAGAATTTTTGAGGATAATATCATTAGTCATCCAGCGGACTCTATAGTTTGGAGAAAATTTGATAAATAATATCCTTAATTTACTAGTGACCCACGCAACATTCATCTTGGCCTAGCATCTAATAGTTTCAATCCATTCTGGAGCATAAGCAATGCTTATAGTATATGACTGGTTATGCTAATGTCGTACAATATTTCACCATAAAAATATATGAAAGAGCCATTTATATTTTTATCATTACTTATTCCTGAACCTAGAGATCCTGGTAATGAGATAGATATTTATCAGCGACCCTTATTTGATGAATTGAGAGAACTTTAGGAGATTAGTGTTGTAACATACGATTTAGTTAGTAAAAAAAAATTTCTATTGCATGCGATGATAATATGGATAATTAATGATTTTTCAGCATATGGCAACCTATCTAGATGGAGCCCAAGGATATTTGGCATGTCTAATTTTCAATGATGATAGCCGCTCCATTAGACTGAAGCATGGAAGAAAAATTATCTATATGGGTCATCATAAGTTTTTACCATCTAATCATTCTTGGAGAACCCATCAAAATTAATGCTTCAATGGAAAGTTAGAGATGCATGGGCTATCTTGTATGATGAGCGAAGATGACATATTGGCACAACTAGAGGCTATTGGCAGTGTTAAATTTGGCAAAGTTTTTGAAGATCGTAAGCAAAAGCGTAATGAATTAGAGTTGAACTGGATGAAGTGAAGCATATTTTTTGAATTATCTTATTGGCAACATCTCCTACATCATTATAATTTGGATGTCATGCACATTGAAAAGAATATTTATGATAATGTTATTGGGACACTTCTTAACATAAAAAAAAATAAAAAATAATCCAAATTCTTGGCTAAACTTGGAATGAATGGAAATACGGCATGAGTTGCACTTGGTGCCTCATGATGGTGGAAAATTCTTAATGCCAACTACAAGTTATACATTACATGGTGATGAGAAAAGAAATTTTTGTGAGTGGTTAAAAATCGTAAAATTTTTTGATGGTTTTGCCTTCAACATTTCAAGCCATATGAACTTGAAAGACGATAGTGTCTCGAGTATGAAGACTCATGACTCTCATATTATGTTGCAGTATCTTATACCTATTGTGATGCGTGGCTTCTCCACCCTAGAGGTATAGAATGCACTTATTAAATTGGGTATTTTCTTTTAAGAATTATGTTGTCGAAAATTCTAAGTTGATATATGTGAGAAGCTTCAGTAGATATTGTCCTATTGCTTTGTAAGCTCGAGAAAATTTTTCTACCATCATTTTTCGATATTATAGTACACTTGACGATTCACCTTCTAAGGAAGGCTTTGCTTACTGGGCCAGTTCTGTACCGATGGATGTATCCTGTTGAATGATAATAATATTACAAAAAAGCTAATTTTTTTACTTAATTTACAATCATAATAAAAAAATAATTACATATTTTTTATATTTTTTTATCATTTTATATATGCAGATTCTTATATAAGTTGAAACAATATGTGCAAAATAAGGCATGTCCAGAAGGATCAATTATGGAAGTATATATCTCCACAGAATGTCTTATACTCTATTCGATGTACCTCGATGATGTAGAAACACGATCCAATCATGAAGAGCGCAATGAGGATAGGGAGTGGGCCGACATTAAATCTATATTATCTATTTTCAAGATTAATGTTTGTCCCATTAGTGAAAGAAAGTACAAACATATAGACATAGAAGAGTGTGAGTTGACACATTTTTATGTATTAAATAATTATGAAAAAATCTATCATTTTATGGAGTAAGTATCTTTACATAATCAATATTATATACTTTTCATGAGGTAAAATAAATAATAATCATGTATTTATTATAGAGAACTCAGAGATATATTATTGTAATAAAATAATAGGAATTGAGGGACAACATCGAAGGGAGTACGCAGCTTGGTTTGGATAACGTGTAAGCACAATAACAGTTTTATTCAACTTTTTATTACATATAATGTACACAGAGATAATTTATTTTAACTTATATGTATATTATTGTAGATGATGTTAATGTATCATAATAAAAAAGATGGTACAATCGAGAAATTATATTGATTTGGCATGCCATCTTAATCCTAGGATTTTATGTTATAGCTCATGTATTATTGGTAGTATGAGATTTCATATAAAAAAGCTTAATATGCAGTGGTAGATTCAAAATAATGAAATTTTGATGTTGGAAACTGATGGAGATAAAGAGATTGAATATTATGGTATCCTTTCCAACATTATACAGTTAAGATATGGGTCAAAATGATTATTTACCTATTTAAATGCAAATGGTGGGATATCAGCAATAATAGGACGGGCATTCATAAAGATGCATACTTCACAAGCGTTAAGTTTGTGAGAACATGGTACCAATCCGATCCTTTCATACTCACTAGTCAAGCAAAGTAGGTATTATACATAAAAGATATAAGATATAAAAATGAATGGCATATTGTACAAAGGATTGCACCAAGGGGTGTTTATGACATACATGTTCATTTCGAGATAAAAATAGATGAGGATTTCTTTCAGAAGGAACAGAATACAGCTGACTTGGGATAGTTTAGTGCCAACATCGAAAGCACATCTCCTCTGATTAGGGATGATGTGCAACCCAATAATATTGATGTTAGTGAACTAAATCTAAACATGTTGGAGGATTATGATGACAATGATGACAACTTCATAAATGATGATGAGGAAGATTATACATTGGTGGATTATGATGATGAAGATGTTGATAATCGTTCTGATGAAGATATAGACATTGATTGATAATATATAATTTTTTAAAAAACTCATATGTCTTAAATTTTATATATTATTTAGTATTGATATAATTTTTATTAATATTATGTTGTCTCTAATATGTTATTTGATACAGATATGGCACTAGGAGGATGAATCCAGAGGCCTCCATGAGGAGATGTCAGTGCATCGGCTTCTCAGCAGCGGTCTCCTTATCAGACAATCACATTAGCCACTCCAGGTTGATTTTGCATATTATAATTTTTTATATTTAATTTATTTTAATTTTTTATCATTTATAAATAATTAATTTTAAGCTCTGCTACTAGGAGGATGATCTAATGGGGGGACCGACATGGAGATGTTAGTACCTCTTTATCTCAACAGCACAATATTGAGGCAGGCACATCATTTTCTACCATAGATTGATTTTATATATTATAATTTTTTGTATTATATTTACTTTAAATTTTTATCATGTATAAATAATTGATTTTAAGCTTTTTATTTTGCTGATACTATGATTAAGCGAACTTGTGGAGCCGCTATAAATGAGAAGCTAGAGGAGTGGAAGAGGGCACATCCCGAGGAGAGGATGAGGGTTGTCATCCCATCGAGATATATCATGCCACTAGAGTGCCACATCAGGGATCCATATGTGTGTGAGGTTGGTATTATTATCCATTCGTATGCTTCCCTAACACTATCTGATTAGCGCAGAGTTAGGAGGCCATAGCAGCAGGTCCTCCTCGATCATGTATAGGTAACTAAATATAAATTATATTATATCTTTTAAATATAGATCCTTCTATTTATTTATATTTATTTGATAATTATCTAACTTTTATTTTTTGATAAATCTCATATATTATACATTATTTTTGCAGCATAACTTTGATATTCAGGAGATTGAAACCCTGCATGTGCGGGAGGCTATCCTTAGGTATATGAGGAGATTGCTTAGAGGATTCATATATGAGCTCCATAGCCATTAGAAGGAGGTCTTCCATGCACGTGGGATGGTGGCGGCACATGACACACTGCATAGGAGTGTATTACACTCTGATTGGGATCTTCTCTGCACCAGATATGACGATCTTGCATACTAGATATAACTATTATATATAATAAAAATATTGATTATTCAATTGATATGGTATTGTAATATGTTCATTAATATCTTGATTGCATTTATTTGTTAGGCCTTTTGCAAAAAGGCCTTATAGAGCAGGTCGAGGCTCACGGTAATGCATTACGGTGGATCAAAGTCATTTACACAGTATTAGTATGAGCTGGTAAGTATATATACATACATCTTTAATGATTTATTAGAATATGTCTATGTCTATATACTTATATTCATAAATTTTAGAGGGACATCGAGATAGGATAACTGCTCGGGTGGATTGATGTCTACTAGAGGACCCATGCCAAGTGATGGGCAAGTGGCTTTTCAGGCTTAGGGAGAGACATATGAGTATTAATTGATTAAGTTTTATTTTAATTTTATTCTAAAGTTTAGATTTTGAATTATATTTATTTTTTTAATTAGGACCACGTGATGGAGATGCGATCCTAGCCCCTCGCTGAGGGCTCTACCCCACCCAAAGATGATGATATCTATGATGAGGTGCTCGGTAGGAGACCTAGCTATGTTGTAGGGTTGGGATATGGAGTTGTGGCCTCTAGCTCCTCTCGAGCAGCACATGTTTCTTGTGATGCTCGTCTGTATGAGGTGGAGAGGAGACATGCTGAGACCAAAAAAAGATATCAGAAGGAGATAGCGGACCTACGGCGGGCCAATGTTGAGCTTTTGTCCCAGCTTGCAGCATTTGGGGCGAAGCTTGATGAGTTATGTCGCCGTATGCCTCCTCCATCGATTTTCGATGTTCCTACTAATGCTTATGATCAGGACTCCACTGATGATGATGATGGGTGTCCTCTATGATCAGTATTATTTTATATTATTTTTAATTAATATATTTTCATCATTTATATTATATAATTAGTTTGCTAACTTAATTTTTTTAATTTAATGTAGGTCTAAGATATGTCACTGAACATATGAAGTTTTATTTTATTTTGATGTATTTTTTTTATATGACATCTTTTATTATTGTATATATATTTTACATTGGTTGTATGTACAATATTTTGTATATATATATAATTTTATATGGATGTTATATGGATATTTTAAAGTAAATGAATTTGATTTTGGCATGTGTTTATTTATTATATGGATGTTATATTATGTGCATTTATCTACAGGTTTTAAAAAATTAGCATAAATAAAATTAACTTTTTTGGTTAAAAATAATTAGCGATGCAAAGACAAGCATAGGTAAATAGTTCTAGCGATGCAAAATCAGCATCAGCAAATTTAAATAACTGTCAACAAACAACATGCCATTATGCCACTTTTAGCCATTCTTAGTAATTAGTGACGTAAGTTAACATTGCAAAATATTTACCAATGTAAAATAAATATAGGTAAATCCAAAGTAACCATCACTATATAGCATGCCAGCATGCCATCTTTGGCCATGCTTACCTATTACCGACATATGTTTACATTGCAAAATATTTACTGATGTAAAATAAGTGTAGATAAATTTTTTTTACTGACATTGTCCTTGCATCATAAAATTATTTTTTTCAATGTTTACTCAACATAGGTAAATATTTATTTATCGACATAAGTTTTCATCAGTAAATTTTTTTTGCCAACATTTATCTTGTATGGATAAAAGTCCATATTGCCAATGATTATTTAATATCGTTAAATAAATATTTTTTGACGTATACCTTGCATAGCTAAAAATAATTTTTGACATTTATTTTAACATTGATAAAACTAATTTTTTTTGATAAAAATTTATAAATGTCGGTAAATGGAATCAATGATGAAACTTTTGCTGACGGATTTTTTCCAATGCATTTTACATCAGTAGATGTAATTAGCAATGTTTTTTTAGGATTTAGCTATGCTTTTATTGCATAGTTAATTATCCTCTTTCTTGTAGTGTAGATCGATCATCCTTATTGGGTATGAGTTGGAATTTTTCTAATCCATTAAAAGAAGTTTCAATGATATTATAATGGAAATCATGATATATCTCACTATCCGATAAAATTAAACCTATAGGGTCACACATTAAGGGATTCAATCTTGGAATGACCAATTGAGCTTGTCCCAATTGGATTAGAATTTGGTCAAATCCTATTGGGTTTAGCTATACCATGTTAGCACACTGTTAAATCCAATTTTTTCTTTGGACTTGATTCTTTATTAGATATGGATTAAATCAACTCAATTGCCTTAATCCTTAACTAATCCATTTAGGTTTAGTGGGAATCTAATTGGGCACCCAAAAGGATTGGATCAAGTCAAGAGTTGACTCAATATTTTCTCCCTTGAATCTCATACTTGGCATTGTTTTATAAGGAAAGGATTAAGGAGGGTGCATGCCACCTCTAGATGAGAACCAGAGAGGCACAGGCCTCCTCTCTTTTTGGTAACTCTATGGGTGCATACCACATGGAGATGGTGTGGAAAGTGTAAAAGAGCACACACCTTTCCATACGAAACGTATGAGGGGTGGCAAAGGTTAACACCTCCTCTGCTTTTCCTTTTGGATATGATCTTATTCCAATCTAGGCTAATTTTCTTGGGAAGAAAATCAGAATAAAAGGTATATTGTTATGAGATAACAATTGTCTTTTTAAACTTGATTGGATTCTAATTTAGGCTAGTTTCCTTAGAAAGAAAATCAGAATAGAAGGTATTTTGTTATAAGATAACAATTGTCCTTTTAATCATGATTGGATTTGATTATAAAAGAGCTCTATATAAAGGGCTACTTTTGGGTTCAAGAAAAAATGAGAAAAATCATATTTTTTATCTCTACCTACTATCCACGCCTTCTCTCCCTTTCCTTCCTATCCACACCCAAAGTTGTTTGGTGCCATTATTTGATAGGCCTAAGATGTTAGGCCAAGTCTCTATTGTGCTAAGTAGAGAAAAATTTGATCTCAAGAATTGAGATCTCAAGGAAGAAGATCAATTGCTGATCAGAAATCGATAAAGGCAAAAGAAGGGCGATCTAGATCTTTCTCAATGGATACTCATAGAGATCGGATACATGTATAGCTCTATAGAAACCTCATCGGATTACCACTATCATCGGACAGCGGTGCTCAACTACCCGTGTAAAGATATAACTTTAATCTCTAAATCTATTTTTAATTTTCAGCATCTTAATTTCAACATGTGATCGATCCTATGGCATGTAGATATTTGCATCATCCATGTTAGTTGATTTAAAAGTTTTAAATCTAGTTCCTTCTAGCTTTCACTACGATCGAAGATTTCTACATGCATATCCTGGATGTTAGACATCCTACAAGTGGTATCAGAGCCATAGGTTTTAATTTCACATGCATGTTATTTAGATTCAAAAATTAGATTTAGAAATTAGATTAGATCTAATTGAAATACATGAGATGTATTAGATCTTTATTATACATGAGATGTATGAAACATATAGATCTAAAAAATTTCTGATGAATGTTCAACACATTCTGACATAAGGTTGTGCTGACATAATGGCGGGATCTGTTATGTTGAAAAGGTTATCCTAGAATGGTTGTTGAACGTTGTTTGATAACTTGTTAATAAAAATTTTCTGATCTGAATTTTATATCTTGCATGAGATTAGTATGTGAATAATCTTATTTCTTTTGAAATACATGGTATGTATGATATATGATGATCATAGTTAGATTTATGTGGCATGAGATGTAAATCTTTAGATCTGAAATGCATGAGATGCAAATCCTATGACCATGATTAAATCTTTTTTATGTTAGATATTTTAATTAATGACTGTAGATTAGATCTATCATGTATGTCATAATATTTTGGTTTAATCTAGAATCATTTGACATAAGGTTGCACTGGCATTACTAATGTTATGTTGTATGATTATCCTAGGATGAGACTAGATCAAACCCTTAATCTAAGTTAAAGTTATCTTACATATAAAAGGATTTAATCAAATATAAAATCACATTATTGATTATTGGATAATTAGGGATTGGTCATGTATGTGATACATGATTAAGTGTTTAGATTTGAAAATAGTTTTGACATCTAAACTACCTCATATTCATAATGTACTTAATTTAAAGATCCAAAATTATGAATTAAAAATCTAAAATTAAGAATCCAAATTGAGATTAAAATCTAAAATTAAGAATTTAAGATCTTAATCTTAAGCATAAAATATGAGGGTTTGGGTATGAGTACAACAAATTAGGTGTAATGATTGAACTACAATTAGGGTTATTGATTAGATCAGGTGAGAATTCTTTATCGATTTTGAGTAGTTGATCGAACCTAATCAATGGTTGGTTAGGATTAGGTCAAAGGAGTTCAAAATTGAGTTTAGTTATAGTTGGTCATATCAATTCACATTTGATGTGAGTTGATTAACTCAAGACCAAATTTGGCTTAGTGGTTTGAGCTCGAGTTACTCAGCTGATCTTTTTGATTCTGATTGACCAATTGGTGTCTCAGATAAGTTTGGCATTTTGGTTAGTGATTTTTAATCGACAGCATGCTTACCTGGTTAATTCGTTGGTGTCAAAGGTAACATTGATAGACCCTTCTACCGATCTCACTTACCTAGTCAACTTGGTCGATTACGTCTTGAATAAGGTTGCTTGATTTTTCGAGTTCACCCATGCCAACTAGACTAGTTAGACATGAGATTGTGCTGACTTTAACTTGATCAGTTAGACATAAGATTGTACTGACTTGACTTAGATTAAAGAGATCTAAATTAAAATCTTCTCAATAATATTAAGTTGAGGGATCTTCCACCATTGTAGAGTGTCATCCCCTCTCCGATGTTGACTCTTCTTGGTTGAATATAGTGGGTCAGTTGTATTAGGAGAGAAGCAACCACTCTATTTATAGCGGAGTGGTGATGTGGTTGGGCTCAAGATCTATTAGGTGAGTGTCCAATGATAGCTTCACTCGCGTTCAATGGTAGGTCTGACTTAACTAAGGAATGAGGCCAAGATCTATCGGATGAGATTTTAGGACTTAGAGACCAAGTCTGTTGTAATTCGCTTGAGAAGCATTAGGCAAGAGTTGTTCACCTATTGGTTCATACATTCAACAAGATCTGTTAGGTAAAGTGGTGTGCCAATCGATGAGACCGCATTACCTACTAGGAACTCTATCTCATGAAGGGATTCTCATTTTTCTACCCGAGGAGTATAGGGATTCGCAGAAATGGTGGAAGGTAGTTTGTTTTTAAAATGAAATCCTTAAAATAAACTAATTATCAATTACAAAAGTCTAACTAGAAATTTCTTCTCGTTGTAGGATTTTGTCTATCTAAAACCAAATAGCCCACTTCATTGAGTACAACCAATTATAAGGTTCCTTTTAAGGATTGGCTAAAGGACTTAAAAAGTATTTTGAGTTTTGAGAAGCTAAGTTGTGTCATGGGCCAAGAAATACCGATGGGGATCTTGAAGAGTTCAAGGAACACACCTTTAGAAGGTATGTTGGATCTGCTCGTGATCAAAACTAACCTTACGGTTTCTTCTACTACTAGTTAGGTAATAGACTTTAGTTCTAGTGCACACTTGTGCATTTCAATGTAGGATCTTAAGGAATGTTGAAGGTTGAGGCTAGGAGAGGACCCTATAAGTAGGCAATAGAGCAAGAGTTGCTGCTATTGCCGTAGGGACCTATTCTCTGCAATTATTGTTTGATTTTTATTTACAATTTAGAGACTATTGATAACACATAAAATATATTTATAAAAATATTAATTTATTAAATTAATTTATTTTTATTCTTAAGAATTGATATTTTTATTTTATCTTTTATAGAAAAAAGATTATGAATGAAAAAATCTAGATTTATGGATCGTAATGAAATAAATTTGAAGCAAATCGGACATAAATTGGACCCAAAATGGAGTTTTGAAGGAAAAATAAAGAAAAAATAAAAATATATATATATATAAAGCCCAAAAATTTGGCCCATTAGGCCTGCCAGTGCACGATAGACCAACCGATTGGTCCACATATCCTGGCACGGACCGGCCAGCTCAGCAGGCACGATGAATCAAGGAGCACCACGTGGCCGACGCAGACCCTTAAGGGGTTTACCAAAAATCCATCGTGGCTCATAGAGGTAAAAAGATAATTTTGCAGCAGACAGTGCACGGTGATTGGTCCAGGTCTTCTATGCACTTAGTCCATGCGGTCCAGTGGCATAGTACTTGCATGATTGGATGGCAGCCATTCATCCTACCTCAGATCCGATGGTCAGCATCAAATCCTGATTTGATTCAAAGGCATCCAGCAGTGTTTTGCATAATCCAATGGCCCAAATTCGAGCCGATCAAGATCCAATGGCCAAAATTGATTCTGACTTGATTAAGAAGATCAGATGCCCATCTGACGGTCCAAATTTTGATCAAGTGGCCGATTTTGATCAAATCTGGACTGTTTGAACCCGATCCAATGGCAGAAAATTATTCTAGAGAGTAGAATCCGATCCAGACTCGATTTCTTTAATTTTTCTTCCTTTCAAACTCTATTTCTCTTCTTTTTCTCTCTATAAAAAATCCTCCTAAGCTAAACCAATGAGACATAACCCTCCCCTTTTGGGGAATTAGCCTCTCCAAAGCCCTTCTTCACACCACAGTCTCTCTAAAAGCTCTCTCACTCTCTTCCTATTTCTCTCTTCTCAAGCTTTCTTCCTTCTTTCTTCTCCTTTCTCTCTTCCAACACATCAAAAATCTAAGCCTACATCTCTACCAAAACTTCTCTCCTATTCTGAATTTCTATCACCTACTGCTGTCTAGATTCTTCTACAAAGCTCCAAGGATGAAGATTTCGATGAGAAGCTCCCCGATGTCTGGCTGATCCTCTCTTTCTCAGGAGATCATGGTGATCTTATTCTGATGGTATTTTCTATTTCTCATCTTTTGTATTCCTTTTTAATTTACAATAAAGACTATTTTTAGTTATAATATTTTTATGTCTTTATTTTCTCGTAATTAATCTAGAATAGTTTATTATCCTTAGAATAAACCATGATCTACGGGTATGGTTTGTGCTCTTAGGATATATTATATTTAGATTAATTCTTGGTATTATATCCAAATCAATTTAGACTAGTCTATAACTTTAAGGAACGAGCTGTAATCTAAGGATACAGGCCATACTCTCTAAGATATGTTATATTTTTATTGATTAAATATCAATTAAAGTATATTAAAAAGAATACCAACTATCAGATAAGTGATCAATCAAAATTCTGAGAATCCATCTCTATACTTGCATTTTCTCTTTTAATTAATTTGCTATTTATTTACTTTCTTAATCAATTTAAGTAGTCTTTTAATTAATCAATTTTTAATTAATCTTAATCTTGCTTTTAATTTATTATTTAAATGCAATTAATACCATCCATATGGATACAATCCTGACTCATCCTATCTATATAGTAGTGAGTTAGATTTTATTTTTGACCGCCTACGATAATGATTAAATTTTGGTGTCGTTGTTGGAGATCATGATTTAGTTGATTTAAATAATTAAAAAAAAATAAAAAATTAAAAAAAATTAAAAAATTTCAAATATATATATAAAAAAATTCAAAAAAGTTAAAATTTTAAAAAAAATTAAAATTTTTTTAAAAAAAAGAAATTTCACTGACATTGCATAAGCTGTCTAGGGTTTAGAGGCCTAATCACATAACCTAACAAGAAAAACTATCTAATTTAAATTTGATTGTTATACTTTACTTGGACATCTTGACTTTTTGCATCTCATCTTCATAAGATACTTTAAGGATGCTAAATCTAATTAAATAAGATAAGATAGAGATTTGATCATCCTTTCTTAGCCCAAAAATCGTAAACCTTCATATTTAATTGACCCAAACATTAATTTTTAAAATTAATTAGATGTTGGCCCCTAAGGATACTCGAGCTCATTAGGACAAGAAATCCTAAGAGTTAGACTGGGTTAGGGTTAGTTAATTCAATTGGTGTCTAAGACAAATGGTTCAGGGACAACTAGGCCCGAAGGAAGATGGTTTATAATTGGTTCCGTTAGCTTACCTGGCCAAGCATAATTGATGTCTAAGATAAGCAATGGAGGAATCCCCACCGACCTTATACTTATCTGATCAGTTGAGTGGCTGATTCTTTACCTAGAGGACTTAAAGATGATCTTGGCAGTTAGGAGCTGTCTAGATCTAGGATAATCCTTAGCTAGGATTAATTGTATAACTTGATTGCTAACCCACAAATATTAAATCACATAAAACTCCTCTAATCTATTTCTTAGTTTTAGGACTCTCTAGGCTCTCATCTTTAGAATTTCTTTCATCTCTTTTTATCTTATTTAAAAAAAATTCTAAAAAAAATTAAACTAAAATCTTTTTGTGTTTGCTCTAAGGTATAATTGTAGGACATTTATTTGGGCATTGAACATCATGACCTAAAATTTAACCCTTAGATCCTAAAATTAAATAAATTCTTAGAGCTGTTAAACCTAGAATTATGGCTGCACCTTTTCGCCAATCCGGGGAATACTTTACCCCTTCTTCTTACACCTATGATCCCTATACAACCATGTATGGAACTAATAGTGGTGGAATCTATGAGGCTGAAAACTCCATAAATATCCACAATAAGGTAAATGAGTTATCCAAGAAACTTGACCGTTTATTAAATATGAGACACTCTCCTACCTTACCTTTGCATGTATGTGACATATGTTCAAGTCCCCACCACTTGGTTAGTCAATGTCCAGCTGCATATCGACCTTGAAAATTTGTACATGAGCAGACTTACCCAGCCCCAACTCAGATCAATTATTATAACCCTTACTGCAACACATACAATCTGGGTTGGGAAAACTATTCAAATCTTTACGAGACATCACAACCAGTAATCAATTATGAATATAGTTATCTGGAGGAAACTTATATGGCATACTAATATCATAATGTTCAGCAACCCTCTTCAAATACTTATAGTTCGGCATTTAAATTAGTTTTACACATATTAGAAGGGCTCAATAAGAACATTCACTCCCACACTCAATCAATAGCCAAATTGGAAACTCAAGTTAGTCAACTAACTACTGCATTTAATAGTTGGGAGAGAGAAGAATTATCTAATCAGCCCATAATTAATCCAAAAGAGCAATATATGGTTGTGAGCTCCAACATTAATGAAACCCTTGTAGAACAGTCCAACATACAAACTGAAAACTATTTTGAGGTGGATGAACCTAAAGATGTAATTAAGGATGCTATCCTTAGAATTATTTCTTAGAACCCAGTGCATACATATTTGGATCCTTTTGGAGTGGATGATTTTAATGTAGATGGATATATTGAAAATAAAAATACATTATTAGAGCCACCCAATCTTAGCACCACTACCCCAAGGGCTGAGAAATATGAATCAATACTTGCTCCAATAGCTTTTCCTCTAGAATCACCACCTCCTCCAGAACTAAATCCATCCTTGGTCACACCTGAGTATGCATGTTTAGAATTAAGTAACACCCTTTCGGTATCCATTACACTGAACTCAACCTTTATCCTAACATCTAAATTCATAAGCATACTAGAAGAATAAATAGAAAAAATTTTCAATAAATAAGAGTCTATGAATGGGTTCATAAATTATTTTCTTAAAATTAGAAAAATAAAACTGATTTAGAATGGGGCTATGAGTTACTTTCTGAAGATTGGCAAGAAAATACTAAAATCTATAAATATTGAGATCGTAAGCCATCTTCCTGAGATTGACAACCCAAAACTATTAGAATTTATCAATCCAATTTTTGACACAGGATAGATAGAATCACTTGGTCTGGCTGAAGATCTTAAACTTAGCGCTTATTGAAAGGCAATCCATCATTTATTTTCTTTCTTCCATTCAAATTTCTAGTTTTTTTTTTTATTTTTTTTTGTAGGAAACCAATAAAGATAATTAGCCCAAGTTGGAGGGAGCATATCAAACATCCTATATGAACTTGATGGAATATTATGAAGAACCTGCTAACAATAAACCAGGTGGTACCCCTCCTTGATAAATATTTTTGGTTTTTCTCTTCTTCCATTGAGAACAATAAAAATTAAGTTAGGGGGGGAGAATAACTAACTTTAAAACTTATGAGTCCTTAAGCATGATTTGAAAAAAATTAGCTTTATGTATCTAAAACTTTATTTTGATTAAAAGTTAATTAGGCATCCTAATCAATAAGTGATTAACGATCTAAAAAATTTTAGAGATACCGAAAAAAAAATTATTAAGAAAATCCAATGAATGTTAGGGTTTAGATCATATCAGATTTTAAGAGTGATTCTAGAACCCTCTTCTTACTGATCTCTGGGTGAAAAGATTAAAATATGCAAAAGCCTCCAAAAAAGAATATTGATTTTTCACTGAGTAACTAGGCCTCTTTGCCTAAATAAGCATATGGTTCATATAAATAGATGGGCAGTGTGAATTAAAAAGAGATTTAGCATTATCTCACTAAGTAATCGGACCCTTTCACCTAAGTAAACATTATGGTTTGCATCAAAAGATGGGGATGCAAGAATCTACAAAAGAAAAAAGAGAAAAGAAGAAGAAAAGTGGATAATAAGGGGACTAAATTGCAAGAATGATAATAAACCCAGCTCACATCAAGTTAGAGAATTTAAAGAGTAAAGTGGAGAGTTGGTGAAAGAATATCTCTAAAAATTTCTATGACTAACACTTAAACCACTAATTGGGTCAAATTAGTAATCCGATGACATACCTCTTTAATGATCGAAATGGGTATCAGCTACCTTTAAGAGTGTCTAAACCTAACTTTTAAATTAAGGCTAAGTTGGTATACATTGCTAATGTATCTGCTTTACTCGAGGACGAGCAAAGTTCAAGTTGGGGGCTGCTAAACACATAAAATATATTTATAAAAATATTAATTTATTAAATTAATTTATCTTTATTCTTAAGAATTGATATTTTATTTTATATTTTATAAAAAAAGATTATGGATGAAAAGAGCTCGATTTATGGATCGTAACGAAATAAATTTGAAGTGAATCAAACTTGAATTGGACTCAGAATGGAGTTTTGAAGGAAAAATAAAGAAAAAATAAAAAAAATATATATAAAAAGTCCAAAAATTCTGCCTATTAGGCTCGTCGGTGCACGGTAGACCAACCAACTGATCCATAGATCTTGGTATGGATTGGCTAGCTCAGCAGATGTGGCAAATTACGGAGCGCTGCATGGCAGACGTAGACCCTTAAGGGGTTTACCAAAAATCCATCGCAACTCACAGGGGTAAAACGATAATTTTGTAGCAAACGGCGTGCGATGATTGGTCCAAGTCCTCCATCCACTTGGTCCATGCAGTCCAGTGGCACAGTACTTGCGTGATTGGATGGTAGCCATTCATCCCACCTCAGATCCGACGGTCAGCATCAGATCTCGGTTTGATTCGAAGGCATCCAGTAGTGTTTTGCACAATCCAATGACCCAAATTCGAGCTGATCAAGATCCAATGGCTAGAAATTGATTTTAACTTGATTAAGAAGATCATGCACTCATCTGATGGTCCAAATTCAATCTTAAGCTCGATCGGATTGCTGAGAATTAATCCAGACCCTGTTTAAGCCACAAGTGGCTGATTTTGATCAAATCTGGATCATTTGAACCCGATCCAATGGTAGAAAATTATTTCAGAGAGTAGAATTCAATCCAGACTCAATTTTTTTGATTTTTCTCCCTTTCAAACTCTATTTCTCTTCTTTTTCTCTCTATAAAAGTCCTCCTAAGCTAAACCAATGAGACATAACCCTCCCCTCTTGGGGAATCAGCCTCTCTAGAGCCCTTCTTCATGCCACAGCCTCTCTAAAAGCTCTCTCTCCCCCCCTATTTCTCTCTTCTTAAGCTTTCTTCCTTCTTTCTTCTAACACATCAAAAGTTTAAGCCTACATCTCTACCTAAACTTTTCTCCTATTTTGAATTTCTGTCACCTACTGCTGCCTAGATTCTTCTATAAGGCTCCAAGGATGAAGATTTCAGTAAGAAGCTTTTCGATGTCTGACTGATCCTCTCTTTCTCAAAAGATCATTATGATCTTATTCTAATGGTGTTTTCTATTTTTCATCTTTTGTATTCCTTTTTAATTTGCAATAAAGACTATTTTTAGTTATAATATTTTTATGTCTTTATTTTTTTATAATTAATTTGAAATAGTTTATTATCCTTAGGATGAGCCATGATCTACAGGTATGGTTCATGCTCTTGGGATAGATTATATTTAGATTAGTTCTTAGTATTATATCCAAATCAATTTAGACTAGCCTATAACTTTAAGGAATGGACTGTGATCTAAGATACAGGTCGTGCTCTTTAAGATAGATTATATCTTTTTTGATTAGATATCAATAAATCATATTAAAAAGAATATCAACTATCAGATAAGTGATCAATCAAAATCCTGAGAATCCATCTCCATACTTGCATCTTCTCTTTTAATTAATTCACTATTTATTTGCTTTCTTAATCAATTTAAGTAGTCTTTTAATTAATCAATTTTTAATTAATCTTAATCTTACTTTTAATTTATTATTTAAATATAATTAATATGATCTCTATGGATACGATCCTGATTCATCCTATCTATATAGTAGTGAGTTAGATTTTATTTTTCACCACCTATGACAGCGATCAACTATTACTATGTGCCTAATGCAAGCAAAAATTTGATTTTTGTTTCATGCTTAGCACAGAATGATCATAAAATTAGTTTCAATAAGAACCATTATACCATTTATTTTGGAAATAAAATGATTGCACATGATCACTTAATCAACAATCTCTATCATTTGCGTGTTGATGTAGATGAATTAGTTAATCTATCCAAACAAACTATGAGTGCCATTGGATCTAAGAGATTTGGAGATGAGATTAACCTAAAGTACATGTGGCACCTTAGGCTAGGTCATATTAGCGAAGAAAAGATCAACAGACTAGTAAAAGAAGATTTTTTAGACACGTTTTATGATAAGTTGTATCCAGCCTGTGAGTCCTGCTTTCAAGAAAAAATGATCAAGGTACCTTTTATAGGACACGAGAAAAGGACCATTGAGATACTAGCTCTGGTACATACTGATATATATGGCCTATTTGATGTGTCAGCTAGAGAAGATTATCTCTACTTTATTATCTTTACTGATGATTTTTTATGGTATGGATATATATTTCTTATGAGACATAAATCTAAAGTTTTTGAAAGATTTAAAAATTTCAGGTCTGAGGTAGAGAAGCAGACTAGAAAATCATTTAAGATACTTCGATCAAATCGAGGAATTGAATACCTGAGTGGCAAATTTCTTGATTATCTGAAAGAAAATAGTATAGTCTCTTAATGGACTCCATCTAGAATGCCTTAGCTTAATGAAGTTTTAGAAAAGAGAAATCGAACCCTATTAGATATGATTCGATCCATGATGAGCTTCACTGACCTTCCTTTATTTTTTTGGGGATATGCTTTAATGACCACCAATTACTTAATTAATAGGATTTTCTATTAATCTATTCCTACCACATCATATGAGATGTGGCATGGTAAGAAGCTAAATTTTGATTATCTTAAAAATTGAGAAAATCTGGTCGATGTCAAATGACAACAGGCAGACAAGTTAGAAGCTAGGTCTATGAGAGCTCATTTTATAGGATATTAAAAAGAATCTTTGGGATACTATTTTTACCTCCTAAAGGATCAAAATGTGATTGTGAGTTGGCATACCAAATTCTTGGAAAGGAATTTTATCCAGGATGGATGCAGTGCGAGAAAAATTGAGCTAAAAGAGAGTGTCTTTGAAGAGCAATGAGTCATAGAGCCTGTGGAATCCATTCCACCTCGAAGATCCACTAGGATCTCATGTCCTCCTGAAAGGTACATTAGTATGCTGAAAGAGGATGTAGAGAAAACGTTCCTCATGGATGACATGGACCATATTGATGATCTTAAAATCTATGACGAGGTAATGTTAGACATCAACTCCAAAAAATGGTTAGAAGCAATAAGATCATAGATTGACTCAATGCATACCAACCAGATCTGGATCTTACTAGATCCACCAGTAGGAATAGTTTTTATTGAATGTAAATGGATCTTTAAGAGAAAGATCGATTCGGATAGAAAGGTAGAGACCTTTAAGACTAGGCTTGTGGCTAAAGGTTTAGTCAGCGGAAAGGCATTGACTATCAAGAGATCTTCTCACTAGTTGTTATACAAAAATCTATTCGAATATTGCTTACTATTGCAATGGCTCATGACTATGAGATTTAGTAGATGGATATAAAAACTGAATTCATTAATGGATATCTTGAGGAAGATATCTATATGAAGCAGCCTCTGGATTTTACATCCAATGATCGAGATTACAAAGTCTACGAGCTGTAAAGATCCATTTATAGACTAAAGCAAGCATCTTAGAACTGGAATACTCAATTCAATGATGCAATCAAATTATTTAATTTCATCAAAAACGATGAGGAACTATATGTCTACAAAAAGGATAGTGGAAGGACTGTCATATTCCATGTATTATACATGGATGACATCCTTTTAATAAGGGATAACATTTTCATGATGACTTCTGTGATGTTATGATTGTCTAAAGAATTCTCCATGAAAGAATTTGAAGAAGCTTTAAGGAAAAATTCTGTTTCTCGAGTCAGGTTCGTTCAAATTTAATTTGACCAAGAAAAATATTTCAAAATTTTTTTCTTAGATCTAAATCAGATCTGATACTTTTCAGATCTAATTTGATAGATCTAATAAAATAAAATAAATTAAGTTAAATCAAATTTAATTTATACCTTATTCTTGGGTAATCTTATTATCCTATAATGATCCTTTTGATTGACTGAGGTTCTGGATGTAGCCACACAATCGTCTGGCCTCTACCGATATCCACTCGAGTAGGATTTGGATATCTCCTCCTTCTTAATCTTTTCTCCAAAGATCAAATCTATATCTAATCTTAAAGATCTTCAAAATAACTTTCGAAGATCCATAGTCATCTCTTGCAGCAGTGCTGCCTTCTTCCTTTCTTGTCGCCTTTTTCTTGTCTGAATCGCACCAAACTGAAGCCCAAAGCCCTTTGGGCATGTAGAGGAGAGAGAGGATTAGATGTAGGCATGGAGGAGAGAGGGACATGGCTATGTGGCATGGGCAAAGGGAGAACCTCTTTAAACCTAGGTGCAAATAGCATTTATATAGACCCTGCTGCACCATGTAGTGCCACATCATCCCGACCAATCACGTCTCTTCGTATAATTAGATCTAAATCTAATTGATGGGATGACATCATCTAATCTAATCAGATGATAGCTCCTCTCAAACATCCTTAGGTGGCACCAAAGACTGGTCAAAGTAGAGTCTTTGGTGCCACCTAGTTTGATGGCACGAAGCAACCTAGAGTCCCATCTGTATGGGACTCCAGGCATCATTATCCTTGGGCGCATGCCTCCCTAGGCGTGCACCCCCTCCTTTCCTCTTTCTAGTAGGGGGACAAATCCCTATCTGCTCTCCTATGGGTGCATGATATATGGGCAGATGTCCAAGTATCAAAGGTCAACGTTTGACCAAAGTCAAAAGATAAGAATTAGCAGATGACAGAAAATGGCAGGTGTTGTCTCAAATTTATCTCATAAATTAAGACAACCCTTTTCTGACCTAAACAAGCTCCAGTCAAACCAAGTAAAGGTACCTAAGTTAGCCCAAATATATTTGGCTAAGTCGAGACAATATTTGATGATTATCGAAGGAGAACATTAGGCTCAATCATGTATTAGCATGATTTTCTTGAACCTAATTGAATCTAATTCAAATCAATTGAACTGGATTAGTCCAATTGATGATATCCAAATCCAAACTCTTATTTGTGTGACCTAGTTAGATTTAGTTTTGTATGATAATGAGATATGCCATGATCCTTATCATCGACATCATCAAAATATTTTTTGATGGATCAGAACTTTTCTGATTTAGATAACTAAAATGATCGATCATCCAAATCATTCTAATTGCTTTCAAAATCCATTAGTGACACCTGACAGTATATGGTGGCAATCCATCAGAACTAAAAATGAACCTCTCAGTGTAGTTACATATTTGATTAAGTTCTTCTATTATGAGCCCCAATCGGATTAGGGTTAAGATGAACTCGTCAAACCCTAATTTCCGTCATATGAATTAATCATTTGATTCAAATTCAATGTAAAAACCTTAATAAAAACTCTTTCCATTATTTCACTCTACCATGGCCTTGGGCTTATAGATTTAATTCTCATAATCATCATATGACTGCTCCTCATCTACCGAGGTAGATAGATTCTCTCTTGGTGCAATCCAATTTTTGCAATGAACATGCTATAGCCAACATACACCTTAGGATTTCGAATGGCTAGGAGATCGAGTCATGGTATAGTCAAACTATAACACCCTCAAGATGAACTACCGATGCACCTCAGGTCAAAGAACCAGACACACCACTGTAGCTTCAAGCTAGTCATCGATGAGAAGGTAGACTTCCTAATGACTGCTCGAGGTGGTCACGCTTAGTGCTCTCGTTCTCTAACGAGTACCTATACTCTCGCTCCAGTATCTCTACACCGTAGACTCAAGACTCATCTATTATAAAGAAATGATTGTATATCAACTTTTTGGATCAATCATCATTCTCATGATGATCCTACGGTCAGGGGTATTTTATGAGTTAATAATGAAAATTCATGTCTTGAATTTTCAATTCTTGAAAATAAGAATTATCATTGCTATTAACTCAAGAAATGTATCACAGACACTAAATACACATTATGATAGAAAATAATATATTTTATTATTTATAGTCAAAATTATAATTTTATCTTTAGAAGTGTATAACAAGTGTCAGCCAATTCTGGCTTCTAGGGCACATATATCTAACAAACTTTTACTTGACCTAAAGCCAATTGGCTATAATTCTAAGTCCCATCTTCTCAAGATGGGCTTCGATCTTCTATTGGCCCAATAGCTTTATAAGTGGGTCTACCGCATTATCTGCAGAGTCGACTCTCTTGACCTCGACGTAACTTTTTGAGGTAATCGTAGATGAAGTGGTAATCACAGATGAAGTGGTATCGCTGCTCGATGTGCTTAGATTTATGATGAGATCTTGGCTCCTTAGCAAGGGCTATGGCACTATTATTGTTGCTGTATAAAGAAATGACATCTGATGGCATCACTTCGATCTCTACAGCAAACTTCTTATACCAGAATGCTTTCTTCGCAGCTTCTGATGTAGCAATGTATTCTGCTTTCATGGTGGAATCTGCTATCACTGTCTGCTTGGAACTCTTCCAACTGATAGCATCATCATTACACACAAATAGACTTCCTATTGTTGACTTTTGATCATTTACATCGAACATAAAATCCAAGTCTGTATACCCCTGGACTTGGAGTTCTTCATTACCAAAAATCAACAACATATCCTTAGTTCTTCTTAAGTACTTAAGAATATACTTTACAGAAGTTCAGTATTCTTCATCTAGATTCGACTGATATCTGCTCGTGACACTCACAACATGGGCTATATCAGGTCGTGTACATAACATGGCATACATGAAGCTTCCTATTGTTGAAGCATAAGGGATCTTGCTCATGCGTTTTATCTCCTCAAGTGTGCTAGGACACATCTTCTTGGAAAGATGAATGCCATGTCTGAAGGGTACCAAATCTCTCTTGGAATTTTTCATGCTAAACCTCTTTAGCACTTTATCTATATACATCTTCTATGAAAGTTCTAGCATTCTATTCGGTCTATCTCTATAGACCTTAATTTCTAGAATAAAGGATGCTGCTCCTAGGTCTTTCATGGAAAATTCTTTGGATAACCATATTTTAACTATGGTCAACATAGGAATATCATTCCCAATAAGGAGGATATCATCCACGTACAATACGAGGAAGATAATAGTACTCCTACTGACCTTTTTGAAGACACATGATTCCTCCTCGTTCTTGATGAAATTAAATAATTTAATCACATCATTAAAATAAGTATTTTAGCTTCGAGATGCTTGCTTAAGTCCATATATGGACCTTTGCAGCTTGCATACTTTATGATCAGCATTACTAGATGTGAAACCTAGCAACTATTTTATATAGATATCTTCCTCAAGGTATCCATTTAAGAACGCCATTTTCACATCCATTTGTCATATTTCATAATCGAAATAAGCTGCAAGAGCAAGCAATGTGTGGATAAATTTTAGCATAGCTACTAACGAAAAAGTATCCTGATAGTCAATGCCTTTGTATTGACTATAACCTTTTACCACTAATCTAGCTTTGAATGTCTCCATATTTTCATCTGCATCAATCTTTCTCTTGTAGATCTATTTACACCCAATAGGTACTATACCTTCTGGTGGATCTATCAAGGTCCAGACTTGGTTTGATTGCATCAAGTCAATTTCTGACTTCATTACCTCTAACCATTTCTCGGAGTCAATATCCAATATCGTCTTGTCATAGGTTTTTGGATCATCACCATGAACTCCATTACCTACAAGGAACATTTTCTTTACTTTCTCTAAAATAGTACCTAAGTACTTCTCAAGAGGATGAAAAATTATTTTTGATCTATGAGGTGGAGGAGGTAGTGATCATATTGGCTCAACCTGATTTGGTTTCATTTGGTCCTTAGCTCATTGCTCTTGTGAGACTTTCTCCTCAAGCTTGATCTGCTATCCAATGCCGCCATCTTGAATAAATTATTTTTTAAGAAAGATGGCATATCGACTCACAATCACATTATGATCTTCTGGAATGTAGAAATAATATCCTAATGACTCTTTAGGATATCCTATAAATCGAGCTCTAAAGGATCTGAAGTCTAACTTATCCAGTTGTTGTCTTTTGACATGAGTTGGACAACCCCAAATTTTGAGATGACTCAGACTTGATTTCTTACCATGCCATATCTCATATGGTGTGGTAGGAATAATTTTAGAAGAAATCCTATTCAGTAAGTATATTGCGGTTAACAGACTATATTTTCAAAAAAAATCAGGAAGGTCTGTGAAGCTCATCATGGATCGGACCATATCTAATAGGGTCTGATTCCTCCGCTCTAAAATTCTGTTGAGTTGAGGTATTTCAGATGGAGTCCATTGAGAGATTATGTCATTAAGCTTGAGATAGTCAAGAAATTTTCGACTAAGGTATTCACCTCCTCGATCTGATCGAAGAATCTTAATAAATTTTTCAGTTTGCTTTTCTACTTCATGTCTAAATTCTTCGAACTTTTCAAAAGCTTCAGACTTATGTCTCATAAGATACACATACCCATATTGAGATAAATCATCGATAAAGATAGATAAAGTTGCCTCTAGCCGGCACATCAAATAGGCCGCACACATCAGTATGTATTAGGATAAGAAGATCCATGGCCCTTTTCCCATGTCCTACAAAAGGGAGCTTAGTCATTTTGCCATGAAGATAAGATTTATAAATTGGATATGACTTAAAAGTCAACGGACTCAATAGCACGATTTTGTCCAATTTGTTAACCCTATCTTCTGCTATATGACCTAGTTTTAGGTGCCATAAATACCTATCATTTGGACTATCCCTAGGTCATTTTATTCTTATGGCATTTATATTTTATTCGAAATTAAAAATAGATACATCAATATATAACTAGTAAAGACCGTTAATAAGAAGACCACTTGCAATTTTATTTCTTTCATAAAGAATGTTACAATGGTCCTTAAGAAAACTAATTACATAGCCTTCTAGTGCTAAGCATGAAACAGAAATCAAATTTTTGCTTGCTGCAGGCACATAATAATAGTCTTTTAATACTAAGTCTAAATCAAATTGTAGTCGAAGAGGGTATGTTCCCACGGCCATAGCAGCAATTCTTGCTCCATTTCCAACGTGCAGAATCATCTCACCATCCCTCAGCCTCCTGCTATCCTCAAGATCCTATATGGAAGTGCACAAATGAGCACTAGAACTAGAGTCAAGCATCCAACTGGATGCAGAAGAAATCATAAGATTAGACTCAATAACGAGCATACCTCTAGAAGGACCTGCCACCTTCTTATTCTTCAGGGTGGTCAGGTAAGTAGGGCAGATTTGCTTTCAGTGGCCATCATTGTTGCAATAAAAATACTTTTCTTTATCAGCGATCTTCAACTCTGCCTTCTTTTTCTTTCCTCCTTCCATCTTCTGCTTTTTCATAGACTTCTTCTTTCCAAAAGACTTTCTCTTAGAAGAAGTCCGTTCCATAGCAAGCACTGAGCCTTTAGAATCTTTCATGGAAAGCTCACCAGTAACCAACATGTTCATAAGCTCTATCAGAGAATTTTGAAGTTTATGCATATGGTAGTTCATGATGAACTACCCAAATGCATCAGTCAAAGATTGCAGAATTATATCATTCTGTAGAACCAGGTCAACTTCACTCCAAGCTTCTCAAGCTCTTCCAAATTCTTGATTATCATCAGACAATGATCTTGGACTAACTGTCCATCACGCATTTTAGCCTTGAATAGTCATTTAGTGACTTAATACTTGGCTGCGCGACTCTGTTCACCAAACATCTCTTGTAGGTGAGCCAACATTTGATGGACAATCATGATATCTTTATGTTGGCGCTGAAGCTCATCAGACATGGAGTCCAATATGTAGTATCTAGCCTTGTTATCTTCGTCCGTCCACTTATCAAGAGATGCTCTTTGTTCAGCGGATGGACGAGCTGGTAAGGTGGGAGGTCCTGATCTAATACATGAGTTAACTTTTCAAAATCCAAAATAATTTTAAAATTTTGGAGCTAATCCTTATAATTTGATTTGGTTAGTCTTTGGGTGTCCAGGATACGTGCTAGTGGGTTGGACGCAGATATTTTTCTGTAGAAAGTCAAAGTTTTTAGTTAGATATTATAATTAAGACTTGATCAATTTATTTAAAAATTTTATTTTTGAATAAATTAGCTTCTACTATTTTCTTCGATCTCTATATTTTCTTTGTAGAGATGCAAAAATCTCTATGAATAATGATTTCTAGTGGGTGGTGCGAACCCAACAACTGACTCATCACCTTACCTAACAGTTATTGATGATGGATTAGCCAATGAGTGAACAACTCTTGTTTAATGATTCTCTAATCATGATGCATCCAAACTTGATCTCTAATTCATAAATCTCACCGTACTTAGAATATTGATCCACTCCTTAGTTAAATCAGACTCACCATTTGCATAGATTGGATTCATAATTGGATCTCTCACTGTATCCAGAATATTGAGCCCAATCCATCCTCCAGCCCATAGCATCTAATGCCTAATAGACATGGTTGCATCTTTTCGATGCAACTGAACCACTGTAACCAGTCGAGAACAATCAACCCCGAGAAGAGTCCGCATATTTACAATGGTGGAAGATCTTAGACTTAATCTTTTCTTAGAAAGATTTGATTTAGATCTCATTAAACTAGACTTGATATAGTCATAACAATTATGACTAACCTAGTAGCATGGGTTAGCTTAGATTATTGACCATCTTAGATGAGAATTGAGCCAATAAATATGGTCAGATAAGTGAGACTGATGGAAGGGATATGCCATTAACTCGATAAGAACGCATTCGAGTTAAGTAGCTCCTAATTAAAAATCAATTGATCGTATCTGCCAAACTTACCTTAGACACCACATTGTTGAGCCAGAACCAATCGAATTAGCCTACAATTCAGACTCTAACCACTAAGCCTAATTAGGTCTTAGCTTGATCGATCACTCATGTGATTCGATCTTGATCCAAACTTAATACTATTAGGCTGGTTAATTTAAGCACTCTTAATCCCATCTAACCAACTCTTGATTTGGTTTGATCAATCGCTTAGACCTAATTGAGCTACCCAGCTCGAACCCAATTTTATGAATATATCTTAAATCTAAAAATTTTTAATTTTTAAACTTAACATATTTTATAATCTTAATTTTTAATTAAGTTTAGGATTCATAAATAAAATATATAAATAAAATCCTAGGATTTCAGAATCTAAGTTTTGCAGAAATTAAGTTTTTTGGATTTCTAATTAAGGATAAATATACAGCATCCCTATACATCATAAGAACACTCTATTGAATGAAAGGAGAGGGTATTTAAATCCTACTTTATGCTTATGATTGGATGGTTAAGGAGAATGCCTCAATCAGAAATATGAAAACTATAAAACTAGTTAGATCATATATCTTATATATAAAATTGGTCTAACATTAAACATGTTTTGCATGCATCTCATGTATCATATCATGCATATTTTCAGATCTAAATTATCTCATAATTATCTAAAAAAATAAATTTAAATTGATCATATCAAAATAAATTCTATTCTAGATAATTATGTAGAACTATTCTATAACTAGTCTAAATATGCATTCATCATATCTCATATGAACCAAAAATTAAATAATTTTATTTTTTATTTTTTAGATCTTATTATAATATTTATAACATTAAAAAATAATAAATAAATAGATCTAAAAATTATAACTTAATCAAATTGAATTATGATCATGCAAGACTATACATAGAACAGTTCTATTCTACAACTAGTCATGCATCTTATACAACTTAGATCTAAATTATTTAATTTTTAATTTTTTCTAATTTTAGATCTAATCATATCTCATGTGATATCTAAAATTATCTAATAATTAGATTAAAATTAAATTAAAATTAGATCTAAAATATTTATGGGAACCTGGCTCTGATACTAATTTAAGAAAAAAATTTTATTTTTTAGGTTAGATTCGTTCAAATCTGATTTGACTAAGAAAAATATTTTAAAAATATTTTTCTTAGATCTAAATCAGATTTGATACTTTTTAAATTTAATTTGATGAATTTAATAAAATAAAATAAAATAAATTAAATTAGATTTAATTTATATCTTATTCTTGGGTAATCTTATTATCCTATGATGATCCTTCTGATTGCTTGAGGTTCTGGATGTAGCCACATAATCACCTGTCCTCTACCGATATCCACTTGGGTAGAATTTGGATATCTCCTCCTTCTCAATTTTTTCTCCAAAGATCAGATCTGGATCTAATCTTGAAGTTCTTCAAAATAACTTTTGAAGATCCGATGTCGTCTCTTGCAGCAATGCTGCCTTCTTCCTTTCTTATCGCCTTTTTCTTGCTTGAATCGCACCAAACTGAAGCCCAAAGCCCCTTGGGCATGGAAAGGAGAGAGAGGATCAGATGTAGGCATGGAGGAGAGAGGGAGATGGCTATGTGGCATGGGCAAAGGGAGAACCTCTTTAAACCTAGGTGCAGATAGGATTTATATAGACCTTGTTGTGCCATGCGGTCCCACATCATCCCGACCAATCATGTCTTTTCATGCAATCAGATCTAAATATGATTGATGGGATGATATCACCTGATCTAATTAGATGAGAGCCCCTCTCAAACATTCTTAGGTGGTGCCAAAGACTGGTCAAAGTAGAATTTTTGGCGCCACCTAGTTTGATGGCATGAAGCAACCTGGAGTCCCATCTATATGGGCTCCAGGCATCATTATCCTTAGGCACATGCCTCCCTAGGCATGCACCCCTCCTTTTCTCTTTCTAGTAGGGGGACAAACTCCTATCTACTCTCCTATGGGTGCATGACACACGGGCAGATGTCCAAGTATCAAAGATCAATGTTTGACCAAAGTCAAAAGACAAGAATTAGTAGGTGATGAAAAATAGCAGGTGTTGTCTCAAATTTATCTCATAAATTAAGATAACTCTTTTCTAACCTGGACAAGCTCCAGTCAGACCAAGTAAAGATACCTGAGTTAGCCCAAATACATTTAGCTCAGTCGAGACAATATTTGATGATTCTCGAAGAAGAATATTAGGCTTAATTGTATGCTAGCATGATTTTTTTGAATCTAATTGAATCTAATTCAAATCAATTGAACTGGATTAGTCCAATTGATGATATCCAGATCCAAACTTTTATTTATGTGATCTAGTTAGGTTCAGTTCTATATGATAATGAATATGTCGCGATCTCTATCATCAACATCATCGAAACACCTTCCGATGGATCAGAACTTTTTTGATTCAGACAACTAGAATGATCGATCATCCGAATCATTCTAATTGTTCTCAAAATCCACCAATGACACCTAGCAGTATATGATGGCAACCCATCAAAATTAAAAATGAACCTTTCAGTGCAGTTACATGTGTGATTAAGTTCTTCTATCATGAGCCCCAATCGGATTAGGGTTAAGGTGAACTTGTCAAACCCTAATTTTTGTCATATGAATTAATCATTCGATTCAAATTTAATGTGAAAATCTTAATAGAAACTTTTTTTATTATTTCACTCCACCATGGCCATGGGCTTATGGATTTGATTCTCATGATCATCATAGGATTTCTCCTCATCTATCGAGGTAGATAGATTTTCTCTTGGTACAATTCAATTTGTATAATGAACATGCTATAGCCAATATACACCTTACGATTTTGAATAGCTAGAAGTCCGAGTTATGGTGTAGTCAAACTATAACATCCTCAAGGTAAACTATCGATGCACCTCAGATCAAAGAATCAGACACACCACTGTAGCTTCGAGCTAGTCATCGATGAGAAGGTAGACTTTCTAGTGACTGCTCGAGGTGGTCATGCTTCGTGCCCTCATTCTCTAATGAATATTTATACTCTCACTTTAGTGTCTCTACACCATAGACTCAAGACTCATCTACTATAAAAAAGCGATTGTACATCAATCTTTCAGATCAATCACCATCCTCATGATGATCCTACGATCAGGAGCATTTTATGAGTTAATAATAAAAATTCATATCTTAAATTTTTAACTCTTAAAAATAAGAATTATCATTACCATTAACTCAAGAAATGTATCACAGACACTAAATATACATTATGATAGAAATAACTTTTTTTATTATTTATAGTCAAAATTATAATTTTATCCTTAGAAGTGTATAATAAGTGTCAGTCAATTCTGATTTCTAGGACACACATATCTAACAAAAGCATCCTATATTCTAAAAATAAAGATCTATAGAGATAGATCTAAAAGAATGCTTGATCTTTCATAGCAACTATATCTAGAGAAACTGCTGAAGCAGTTCAACAGGGAGAAGGGGTCTATTATCCTTTAGGCATGGAGTTCACCACTCCAAGAAGATATGCCCTAGCACATCTGAGGAGATACGGCATATGAGTAAGATCTCTTATGCTTCTACTATAGGGAGCCTCATATATGCCATGCTATGTACTCGACCTGATATTGCTCTTGTTGTAAATATCACAAGCAGATATCAATCGAATCCAGATGAGAAATACTGGATTGCTATGAAAAAAATACTTAAATATTTGAGAAGAACTAAGGATCTCTTCTTGATTTTTGGAGGAGACTTGCAGGTACAGAGATACATTGACTTAGACTTTATGTCTAATATTGATGATACACAATCTACATATGGTTTTGTGTTCCTGTATAATGGTGGTGCGGTTAGCTAGAAAAGTTTCAAACAACCAATAATTGCAAATTTCACCATGGAGGCAAAATACATTACTGCATCGAAGGCTACTAAGGAAGGATTCTGGTTCAAGAAGTTTGTTACAGAGCTGGATGTGATGCCATTAGATGTTGTTCCACTCTTCTACGATAATAATAGTACCATAGCACTCACTAAAAAATCAAGATCTCACCAGAAGTCCAAGCACATCGAGTAATGATTTTACTTGATTCATGAATACCTTAAAAAGAAGTTCGTCGAGGTGCAAAGAGTCAACCCCATAAATAATGTGGCTGACTCGCTGACTAAGCCATTGAGCCAACAGAAGACTGAAGCTTACCTTAAGAAGATAGGGCTTAAGTTTATGGCCAATTGGCTTTAGGTCAAATGAGAGTTTGTTAGATATATATCCTAGAAGATAAATTGGCTGACACATGTACACTTCTAGGGGCATAATTTTGTAATTGAGTTTTTTGAAATTAATAAAATTTTGGATGTTTTTTTATTCATGTTATGTGTATTTAAATTGTGTCCATGAATTGTTCGAGGAGTTGACCTGACAACTACATGTAATCTCAAAAGTTAAAAATTTGAGACATATATCATTTGAGGTCAATTTCTAAATGCTCACGATCATTGGATTGTCATAGGGATGGTGACTGAACCAAATAGATCAATGCACGGATCACTTTCCTTCGTGGATAGATGGGTCTAAAATCTATAGTATGGAGACAGTAGAGCGAGAGTGCAGGTGCTTAATAGAGATCAAGGGTACTGAGTATGACTAATATGAGAAGTCACTTGGATTGCTATCCACTCATCAGTGACTTTCTCGATATTGTAATTATATAGATAGTTCTTTGACCTATGGTGCTTCGGCTATTTATAGTGGAGTTTCTATAGTTTGACTGCACCAATACTTGGTTACCTAGCCCTTCGGTATCTTGTAGTATGTTTTGGCTATAGTAGGTCCATGTAGGAATAGGGTGTGTATTAAGATGGGATCCATTGATTCTGGCAGATAGGAAGAGGTCCTATGCAATTCATGAGACTAAGTCCTAAATCCATGGCCATGGTGGGTGAATAATGAAAAAGAGTTTTCATAAGATTTTATGTAGACTCAAGTCGATTGAATCTAGTATATGATAGACGAATGGGTTTGACAAGTTATCCTTGACCTGCATCTTGTCGGGACTCACGATAGAGAAACCAAACTACACGATTACTAAGGTTCTTTTTAGTTCTGATGGTTTGCTACTACATATTACTAGATATCACTGATAGATGGTGAGACCCACTAGCATCAATCTGGATCGATGATCCTTATTGGGTGTGAGTTAAAATTATTCCAATCCATTGAAAAGAGTTTCAATGATACTATGATGAAGATCATGGTATATCTCACTATCAGACAGAATTAAACCTATAGGATTGCATATTAAGGGATTCAATTTTGAATTGACCAATTGAGCTTGTCCCTTAGATTAAGATTTTGTGAAATCCTATTGGATTTAGGTGCACCATGCTAGCACATGGTTAAACCTAATTTCTTCTTTGGACTTGAATCTTTATTAGATAAGGATTAGATCAAGTCAATTACCTTAATCCTTAACTAATCCATTTGGGTTTAGTGGGAACCTAATTAGGAGCCCAAAAAGATTGGATCAAGTCAAGAGTTGACTCAATCTTTTCTCCCTTGAATCTCCTACTTGGCATTGTTTTATAAGAAAAAGATTGAGGATGCATACCACCTCTGAATGAGTACCAAAGAGGCACACACCTCCTCTCTTTTTGGCAACTCCATGGGTGCATACTACATAGAGATGGTGTAGAAAGCATAAGAGAGCACACACCTTTCCATACGAAAAGTATGAGGGGTGGCAAAGATTGACACCTCCTCTACTTTTCATTTTGGATTTGATCTTATTTCAATTTGGGCTAGTTTTCTTTGAAAGAAAATCAGAATAAAAGGCATATTGTTATGAGATAACAATTATTCTTTTAAACTTGATTGGATTTCAATCTATTCTAATTTTCTTGGGAAGAAAATCAGAATAAAAAAATATATTGTTATAAGATAACAATTATCCTTTAAATCATGATGGGATTTGATTCTAAAGGGCTCTCTATATAAAGGGCTATAATCAGAATAAAAGGTATATTATTATAAGATAACAATTATTCTTTTGATCATGATTAGATTTGATTCTGAAAGGACTCTATATAAAGGGTTAGTTTTGGGTTCAAAGAAATATGAGAAAAATTAGATTTTTCATCTCTACCTACTTTTTATGCCTTCTCTCTCTTTCCTCCTTATTCCATGTCCAAAGTTGTTAGGTGACATTATTCAATAGGCCTAAGGTGTTAGGCCAAGTCTCTATTATACCAAGTAGAGAAAAGTTTGATCTCCAGGGTTGAGATCTCAAGAAAGCGGATCAGTTGCTGATCAAGAATCCATAAAGACAAAAGAAGGACGATCCAATCCTGGTAGATATCCATAAAGGCTGAACGCATGTGCGGCTTTGTTGAAATCTCATCGGATTCCCACGATCATGGGACTGCGGTGCTAAGCTACCCATGTAGATTAGGTCTACATCATACAAGTTAGTTGATTTAAAATTTTAAATCTAGATCCTTCTAGCTTCCACTGCGATCAAAGATTTCTATATGCATATCCCGGATGTTAGACATCCTACACTTTTCTTGATTCCAGCCTCAATATAGGGAAAAGAAATTCAATTTTGATCATCATCAAGCTTGCTAGTAACATTCCTAACCAAAATGCATGCTGTATTGCTCTTTAACCTATTACCTTGTTTTCAGTGAGCTTGCACCTTGCAAGCTCCAGCTGTTTCAACTTCTGAATGGCTTCATCATCATTTGGTGGAAAGATTAACCCACATTTTGAGCCTAGGGTCCTGATGTCATTCACTATGAGAGAGTTTAAGGTAAGGATGTCTTCTGGGTGCAAGGATACTTCCTGTAGACCAAGCATTTTGACCTCTTGCAGTCTTACACTTGTCTTGGTTGTAGTGGTGCTTGGCTTACCTGTCCGATTGCTCTTCTTTCTTGTGCTTCCATCCTATGGAGCTTGTTGATTATTAACCATTATATATGGTGGCGCGTGTAGAAGCGCTATTAGAATGTTTTCAAAATTTTTTTTGACAGAGACCAATGCAACCATGAGATCTGGGATTTTCTTGATTGCCTTGCCATCTTTAGCACAGGGCATTGTCTTATCTTCAATCAGATTCAGAGAAGGAACCGTTGTTAGAGAGTTTGAAATTGGAGAGGCCACTAAGTGGAAATCATTGTTCTGTCCGGAGAGAGCAAGGGGGTCATTATGTAATTTAGTGTCTCTAAGGGGGATTGCAATAGAGATAGAGTCCAGCCGCTGAAAAAGTCTAGGTAGAGTTGGTCTAGCACATCAGGTTTGCTCAACCATATTATGACCAGCAGATGTTGATTGCTGTAGTGTTGGACATGACTCTTGGCCTCTCCCTTCAAAGTTGTTAGGGGACATTGGAGTATCATTATCATTATTCTCCCTATTTTGTTGAGAATGCCCAAGGTCATTTTGAGGAGATCGACCATCATCGCCAAGCCAAAACTCCCACCCTTCGACGTCATCATCCGGGTCAGATCTCATCTCAGACTCATTGAAGATGGGTACTTGCTCTGAAACAAACTTAACAGCAACAGAAACGTTAAAAATATGCTAACCAACATTTACGTCAATGACCTCTGGAACATGCTTGAATTCTTCATAGAAGAAACATATATCGAAACTAGTTAGATTCTCCCATCGAAGGCTTGCCTTACTGGCCCAATACGGGACATCGAAACCACAAATAATGGTTGCTACAGCATCCACCATCCAGTACCGTAGAGGGAGGTTTATCAGCCATGCATGGACCTCATAGTTTAACCTATGCTGTACTGCATCCCTGTAATGGTCCTAGTGGTTGACAAGCAAAGTGAATCAAAGTGAATCCATCTCCACAAATGTGACCAAGAGCCATAAGATTTTGCACCGTCTCAAAATCTAGATGGGAGTCATAGAAGATATTTTGGGATATGATTTTGGTTGTCCAAGACCCTAGGGTGGTTGGCTTTTTAGGCTAGAGTTGAAGAAACATCATCAGTCTTGATCGGTCTCCTGAAGGCCTGAACGTAGGCCCCTCGATGGAGATAGATGTTGATGTCTTCCAATTCGCAGGAAGGTGGGAGGAAAATCATTTTGATGGAGTGATAATTCAGAGAAGAGGTAGGAGGGCTATGGCTCATCTACATTTTAAAGCCTGATACTAATTTACCAGAAGGGAAGGGGTGTTGTTGATAGTGGAAGTTTATCCTACAGGATCTCATTGAATGTCCGAACTTGTGGCAAAGATAGCACTTGACTGGATTTTTGCATTCAGGCTTTCCGTGATTAGAGCTTCTGCAACAGAAGCAGACTCCCCTTTTAAAGAACTTGGCAAAGGTCCGAGGGTGATTCTATGCCAAGGAGTTGGAGCTAGGATGGTAGCTTCCCTTGGCATGGAGGCAGTTTTCATAATGGCCTTCTTTGCATGTGCCGCTCCACTGATTGAGATAAGCTCCATCTCTTTTAAGAACTTCTGTATAGCTCAGACATGTGGGTGAGAGGGAGGTTTGAGGCTATAAGCGATCAACCCCATCAAACTTGATATCAGAGGCCCGACACCACCACCAGCTGGAGGGGATGGTGAACTGAGACTTGCAGGGGACATAGCTTGTTTTGGTGCCTCTTTCATTATAAATCGTCAATGGAGAAATGTGGGGAACACCATTTCGTTCTAAAGGATGGAACGGCGGCTGATTCCTTGAGGTAAAAGACTGGCCATGATTTGCACTGTCGGCTTTGGTGGATTGGCTATTGTAAGCGACGGAGGGTAGATTACAGTTGAGTGCAGAGCTGCGAGCAGCCCAGCCTTGTAGATGCTTAGCGTGATGTTCCTCACCATTAGGCAAGTGAGGTTGGCATCAATTCCGAGGTTTGGCTTCAAGCTAGCTTCCGTCTGAAGCTGGATGAGGGGGCAAACGGGCGAACAAACCTTGGGACTGGCTTTTGATGGCATTTGGCAGTTTCTGATGGACCGCCCCCAAAATAACAGCCTCATTTCTAAGGAAGACGCTTCGTCCGAGGGAAGCGGCGTTAGAACCAGTCAAAGGGTTGTTGTAGTTTCTTGAGGAAAAAGGTTTAGGAAGATCTGAGGATAGGATAAAAGGGGGGTGAGTAGAAAGACTGAAGGTGGGATGAGGCATGATGGAGTTTGAAAATGAAACTTGTTTCTCCATAGCTGTCCTTTTTAATTTTAAGTCTGAGGTAGACGATCTATTTGTGAGGCCTATTTGATATTGCTACAAGTAGTAGAGATTTTGCCTGTAGATCCTAGATGGTGGAGCTTTCTTTTACTAGTAGAATTTTAAATAAAGAACTATTTCTTATTTTGTAATTATTTTTTTGAAGTACCGTGAACAAGCAATTTTGTAAACAGACTAAGAAGGCACCATTAGTAAAGAACATTGTACAGTATTTTCAATTATCTAATTATTTATACTATTAAAAATTATTATTATAAAGTATTCTTAACTTATAAATTATTTTTTTGATATTTTACTCTATATAATATAAAATTATATAGCAAATTTATAATAAACTTATATAATAATAATATTATTATAACATAATAATGGATATTGATACTTTAATAAAATATTATAAAATAATATACACAGTTAATGAATTATTATAATACATTATAATATAATACTATTATTATATAATTAGTAATATAATAATACAATTATATTATAATTTTTTATAGTAATAATATTATTATATGATAATATTTTGTAGGTCGATGGGAAGCCAAATACTCGTCAAATTTTAAGCCGATTAGCTAAAACCTTCATTCTCCCCAAAATCCCGCAACACTGTCAACCTTAGTCCTGAAATTACTGTCAAAGTCTTTCATGAGTCTACACTCAACTGTCAATCTCCGACTCTGGTTAATATCCTTAAGATGTCCAATATGCGGACCCTATAAAACTTCTCATGCACCTTTATTGCCTTACAAAGTTCTTGGAGCATATATTTTTCCTCAGGGAAGACCAATGCGACGCCACTTAAAAGCTGCAAAATGGGTTGGCTATTTTCTGGCTTCGAGGTAGTGGATGAACCAGTCTCATCATCCAAGACGAAGGAGAAGCAATATCGATGTAGGCTAGGATGCCAGTGACTCTCCAGGATCGGATTTTGGTTAGATAAGAAGATAGAGTCGGTCCGGCAAGCCAAACCATCAAAAAAAAAAAAAAAAAAAAGGGAAAAAATTGAAGTAATTGGAAAATGAAGGAAATGGACCACCCAATGAGCAAGATGGAGACACAGTAGACAAGTCTTAAGTAGCTAATGATGGACGGACCTCGAGAAAGTATTAATAGAGCCACAACCGGAACCCTCACCGCTCCAAGCACTAGCACTAGAGGGGCCATTGCACTAAGCCCAAAGATGAATGGGAAAAAACTTAATGGGCCATTGCACTAAGCCAATCCCAGACTGGGCATTTGGCTGAGCAGGAGCACATAAGGTATAGATCCGGACAAGGAAAAAGGCAATTTAGTTTTGCTTAGAAATAAGCTAATTCTTCGATCAAAGGTGTTGATGTGACTAGTATAGCTGGTCTTTTTCTCTAAATCACAGACAAACTCATCATCAGGGACAGCGACGAGTGTATTAATGCTAGACGGCCTCCACAGTCAGCCAAAGGTTTAAAAGAATTTTAAGATCCAAAAGACTGGGACTTGAAATTCGACGCAATGAATTGGCGATCGGTTGGAAACGGAGGGAGAAGTAATATCTAAAATCCCATTTTTCTCACAAATAGAGGCCTTTTCTTGAGAAAAACCCAGTCCTGCCACTAGTTCTCGAGGCTAGATTTAGTTGACCAACATTGGTGGACTTTATGGCTTTTCCAAATTGAAATCTTAAAGTTCAACCTTGATAACGAAATATTTTATTATGATGAAGAGGAAAGAGAGGAAATGGAAGCAGGAATGTCATATTCGAAGATTGGGCCAAGAATGAGAAGACTAGAAGGGGTAGGGATGAGTACCTGAGGAGAAATATTATTTAGAGAACCACTATATTCAACAGCAATTGAGGAATTACACAAACTAAACTATGCCATAAGTCATCTGCAACTAATTCAAGATGTGATTGACAAAAGAGTTTGGAAATGGGAACCCTCCAAACCGTATTCAGTCCGGCGATGTTACTTCTTTCTAATGCATGGTGGTATAATCTTCCTTTTTAGCAAAATAATTTGGAAAACACCACCTACTAGAGAAAGTGAAGATTTTTAGCTGGCTTTGCTATCAAAATAGAGTGCTCACTGCAGAAGAGAGGTGTTCTTGGCCCTTCGATGTGTCCTCTTTGCTCTAGTGAACCTGAAATGCTGGATCATTCAATGCTTGGATGTGGATTTACTAGGTAGATATGGTCCTTGATTCTAACGGAAACTAACATCCAACAGCTCCCTAACAACATCCTAGATCTATGGTATATATGGAGGTCCGCTATTAGAGACACCGAATCAAGGATAGCATGGGATGGTTGTTTGGCGGTGGGTTTTTGGTGCATATGGAAAGAAAGAAATAGCTGTGTATTTAATTTTGAAGCTTCTTCACAACTGGTGGTTGGTAAATGGATTGCAATGCTATTCTGTGATTGGACTACAATTTCTTCAAACAATGTAGTAGCTGGATTGAGGAAACATCTTTAGTCCCGGATCTTGAGTTCCCCATCAACTACCAACTGGCAGGAATATAATTTATAATTATCCGAGGTCTTGCGAGAACAGAAAGCTTGAGTTACTACCCATTTATTCAACAGCAAGGAATCGATGAGGTGCATTAATCTCATCAATTTGACTCACTACCTGGATCGAGATCAATGGTAAACTGGGTTGTATACAGCTCTGAACTTCACCCCCAACCCGAATCTGCTTCTGGCTATCTGAAATCTATTCATCACAGAAACCCGCTGAAACCCATCTCGATCTGAAAATCTGAATCTGAAGACTGCTCAACACTAAAGCTAAAATCTAAAGATCAAAGGCTGTAGTCTAAGTGCTGAAATCGCCTTGAAGCCTGAATTATTCTGAAATCATCTCAGTTTAGAAGTCTATTCAGAAAATCTGCTGCTCTCTGTTGAATATACATAATAGCTGCCTTCTAAAAGTAATCTGGTCTACTTTGATGCCGAGTCCTTGAGTTCATTTTAGACTCATTATTCATTTAAAACCTGGTTGTTGGGGGGAAAAACAACTCCCACCGAAGTCCTTGGCCGCCAACCTTCCTTCCATTGGAATTCATCGACTCTCTTAGCAACAAGATCATACCACAGAACCTCTCAACAACACATAGAAATCCGGTGTTATGATCTTGAACAGTGAAGTAGAACTATTGTTATGCTAACCTCACCTTCTGATTAAAAATAAATAATAGGCTCAGGATCCGATCGTACTCCTTTCGGACGAACTCCTTTAGTCGAATTTCTTCCAGACGGGCTCTTCTAGTCATGCTTCTTTCGGATGAATTCCTCCAATCATGTTCCTTCCGGACAAACTCCTCCAATCGTGCTCCTTCCGACAACGCTTCTTCCAGTTGCGGACCTACTTGATCCCTGCCACGCTTGTTGGCGAAAGCCATCCAAAGGAACCTCGCCAAATCATTGATACATAACAACCGCTCCACGAGGGATGAAGCACCGAGCTTCAGATCTTAATTCAAGGGATACCTACTTGCGCATGGCCCAGGAAGCTTCCGAACTTTTTAAAGCCATCAGACATTGCCTCCAACGAACCTCAGCTGGTTATAAGTCTACTACATACATCAAAGTCTCCGATCTACGTCCGAACTCTAACAGAGAGATTTCCACCATCTATAAGTCGTGATAAACAACAACTCATCTCCGTAACAAACTCTACGTGACCTGAATAGTCCACTACTAGACAGTTACGGCTGTCATCGTCAATTTGTTACACGCTCCGTTTATAAAAGGGATCCTTCAGATACATTTTCCTCTAAGCTCTCTTCTCCTTTCCGTCACTCTACTTCTCTATTTTCTGAACCCTTCATTCTAGTTGATCGGAGAATTGACTTGAGTGTCGGAGAATCCTGCTGGAGCAACCCACCTTCGATTTGGACTTTATTTTGCAAGTCCCATCGGTGATCTCACTTTTTCAACTTTAACTATCTCCGGCATCCTCAAAGATTTCAACATCAATACTGGTTATGGTGCACAGGCTAGTGACAACTTCTAACAAGTCTGTTTTGATTCTGTTTTTGAACAATTTTAGAACCATCTAAAACATATTTTGAGTTTGTTGAGAACCTATGCACACCCTGTTTAAATCCTGGATTATCACTTGTATAGGTGGGACCGTGTCTAAAAGAGTGGTTTACATCTATAAATTTTATTTTATATTCTTTTCTCTTGTATCACTTAGTTATTATTTTAATACATGACGGAAGTAACTTACTTTCTTTGTTTACCTTCAAAGAAAAAAAAAAAAGGAAAATCAAAGCATTGGAGTTGTTCTAATCTTTGGTTAGCTTGCTTCACCATAGGTTCAAGCTCTATCTCAACAAAGGTTACGCAGGAACATGTTATGAAGAAGAACAAAGTTTTAGAGCAAAGAAACGAGCAGCACCGATACTAGAGTTTTGCAAGAGGAAGAAGATTATCGCTGGATGTGGTGCGGCATATATTCCATCATCCTTCTGACATTGATTGGCAAGATATAGGTAGCATTTTTCACTCCACATCCGGGCTAATGGTTAAGAGAAATAATTTGGTCACATACAAATTGGTGATGTCACTAAAGATCGTCCAAGAAACAACGACTCCGAGGAAAGATAAGAAGAATCACATATCCAAATACCTTGACTAGAGGATGGAAGTTTAATGTAGATCGAGCACTAATAGTAAATCGAGAATGGACATGCCAAGCATAGATCGAATACTAACAGGAGACCAAGTACAAGTCAAATATTAAATGACGGACCAAGTGCAGAGTACCGGCATGTAACTGGAGAATGAAAATACTAGGGTGTAGGCCGAAGTGCCAACTAAGCGATAGGATGTCAGACAATTCCCAGATAAAATCTAAGCGATGAAGAAAACAAATCCTCAGCCGAGAATAAAGTACTCTAATGGATCATCAAGAACAAACCATCTCACAATTACCAAGATGTAGAGTGTGGAATAGGGAGTAATGCCCAGGTAATGGAGGGTATGTTAATTGCTATGAGTGGTGGAGTGAAATAATAACGGCACATACTATTAGAATAAACGTGGACCATCTATTCTAGTAGTCAAAATTCATAAATATAAAGTTGTAATGGCGAAGGGTCGATTTTCAAATAACCAATCAATGAAATCCTTATCCATTTTCAGTTAATTTTTGTAGGTCCAAAGCACTAAAATCTAGGACTTATCTACTATTTTTTCAATTAGAATCAATGGTATGCTCACGCATCCGTATATCTAATTAATTTGTTGTACTCTTATATTATGAGAAGTTGCAGACATTGGAGGGGCTGTTCCTGAGGCGAAACGAGGGTGAAACCACGTTGGATCTCCCTCAACCTATTCTCACTTTGTGTTCGCTAAGGCTGATTGGATATTATTGTCACTTTTCTTTTTTTAAAAAGTAGAAACAAAAATTTTGTTTTCACTTTTTTTTAGATTTTCAAAATAAAAATTATATTTGATATTACTATTTTTTTTAGCAATATGTTGTCGAGCCGACTAGAGGTTGTGGAATAGTAGCAAGAGAGAAGGTGGGTCTAATGATGGAGGCCAAAGAAAAAGGCATGATGTGGACAAGGTAGAGGCTAGGGTTGCTAGTGAGGGTGGTGGAGCTGAGTTAGAGGATAAGCTATTAGGTTGAAGGTGGCACTGGATAGTATAGAGAAGAAACATAAGGGGATGGACGAGGACAGCGATAACGGATCCGATATGGACATTTGATAGATCGGAGAGGTTGACATGCTTGACATCAATATTGTTGATGAGGCTCTCTTGCTTTAAAGTATCGTGGGTGGTGGCGATGTTAAGCTGCCATGGGCTAAGATCATGGGGGAGGTCGCTTGGAGGGGATGAGGGAGAGGTGAAAATCGATTTTTAAAAAAAGTAGAAATAAATTTTTTTTACTTTTATTTTTTTGTAGAAATAATAAAAGTTGTTAAAAAAAATACAAACAAGGTAACCAAATATGTTTACTGCATTAAATTATATGATTTTATTTTCTCAAGAAAAAAAAGTACTAAATTGTACCTAAGTTTCACATGCTTTGCTCAGGATGTGGCTAAGGCCTCCCTTGTCCACCAAATTTTAGTTTTGGACTATAAAGGAAAAGTTTTTGGTTTGCTTGAGCTTGCCATATGGTCATACATGCCAAAGGTCACACGATCAAGAAGCCTATCGACCCTCTGAGTCGACTTGTTGGCTCACCCACATCTCAACTATGAACTACCAAGTAGTTGGAAGGAGTTCCATTTTGATTCCAATTCTAGGATAAAATGAAAATGGCTCAACTACCTAAAATTCAATCCCCACTCTTCTCTATGGATTCAAATTTTCATTCTGATTTCGATTTCATTCACGAACCAAACACTTCAGAGGATTAGGCTATTTTGATTTTGATTCCAATCCATTCCGATATTCATTTCGATTTCGATTTCGATCGTGAACCAAGCACCCCCTAGGTTCATTACAAAACTAGTGTAAAATCCTTAGCCATATCTAACACCAAAAATGGCTCTGTTGTTGATCAGATCTAGATGAGCTACATCCTGAGGTCCTTAATAGCCTATAAAGCATGTTTCCACTTAACTCTACTCCTTTTCAACACTGTGCGCTTGATAAGGATCAGATTAGTGGTTTGAGCCTTGAACTTTTCCAATTAGGAAGGCAAAATGAGGGAGACTAGCCTTTTAATTTGGCCGGTGCCCCTCCTCACCTAGGACCAAGATCCCTTGGCTTGTTGTACATGTGCATTAGAGGAGCCACCTTATTGCACCCCTTAACAACACACCTACCATCTAGAGAACTTGAATGAGGAGAGGCTACAACCTACTTTTGAAACTAGGTATAATAGAACCACTTATGTCAGCATAAATTATGTCCTTACCTATACCTATCTTGAAAGCCATATTAATTGTTTCTTGCTGTTGAGAAAAATGCCTTGAATTTGATCCACAATAAACCTAGAACGAGGTCCAAGATAATGAATGGAGTCCAATGTTAGGATTTGATACCTCAAATTTGATCCACAGCAAGAAGAGAATCAGCTTTCAGCACAACAGTCGGGCCAGCTCTGATACGCAGTCGAGCCAGCTTGGATTGAGATCGAGCTGGCTTGAACCATAGCCGAGCCGACTCTCTCAAGCAGACAGACAGTAGAAGTTAGAGCGAGATGTAATCGAGCCAGCTCGACTTCTGATCAAGCCGGCTCGATGGAGGCGAACAGAACACGATGAGATTTTTTTTATTTGGACTTAGATTGTGATTAATCCAAGGGGTCTATGGGAGTTACGCATAGACCCTAAAATTCAGCAGTCATGGAGGATTACGGTCATGATCTAAAGGTTGAAAAATATTTTAAGACTCCATCAATAACATGTTCGACTCATATTAGGAGAACGAGCTCTGTTAGGACTCCTATGAATTATTGAAAAGAGGATTCTCATCCTATTTAAAGGGCTGAGATGCTGTAGAGCAAAAAAGATGGCACGTGTGGCGTGAGAGGCACGTAGAGAGGCTCAGGCAGCCATCAAGAGAAGTTTGGTAGAGTGTCGAATAGGTGCAGCCTGCGAGAGAGAGAAGCAATAGGTGCATAGCATCTGATAAGGAGGCTATGAGGGCAGAGCATCTTGTAGCTTTATGGATCTCCTTAGAATTCTGAGAAAGCTTGTATGAGGATAGCTTCTAGTTGAGAGAGATTTATGTATGGTGAGTTAAAAGTGGGTGTTCTCTTCTTGTATCTATTTTTCTGTTTCATAGTGAAGCTTTGCATGCCCCATGGAGGCAAGCCTTTAGACTGATCTACGTACTTGATTATTTTTTTATTTTATTTTATTTTTTTCTATCATAATAATTTGGTACTGGATCCTTAATAAGCGATATCAGAATAGCTAATATTCCAACAGTTTGGTATCAGAGTGAGTTGATACCATAATAATTGATATCAGAGCCAGATGGTACCAGAGTACAGATTGTACTAGTGGATAGAGATTGAAGAATATAGAGAAGACAAGCACAATTAAGGTAGAGATCAATAGGTTTGATGGGAAGGATAATTCTTCTTATAGCAAGCATGGATAAAGGATGTCCTCATCCAACATGTGTTGACTGATACTCTCTTGTATGATGAGATGTCAGCCACCATAGAGGTGAAGAATTAGAAGCGAATTCAGATGCAGATAGTAAGCACGATCCGCTTGTACCTAACAGATAATGTGGTGATCCATGTATTTAATGAGACTTCTCCGACGGCATTATGGTCAAAGTTCGAGGAGTTGTACATAGTGAAGTCGCTCACTAATATGCTATTTCTTTGGAGGCAGTTCTACAAGTTGTAAATAGATGAAGGCCGAAGCGTGCGGGAGCATCCATCCAACTTTCAGAAGATCCTTACTGACCTTCTCACCATTGGTGAAAAAGTTAAAGAGAAGACTAGGGCATTGGTCTTGCTAGCGTTGCTTCTTCCTTCGTATGAGTTCTTAGTGACTGCTCTTCTAGTAAAAAAGAGCACCATCAAGATAGACGAGGTCACTGCAGTAATATTCCAGAATGAGGTTCTCAGAAGGGAGAATCCAGCTTCGAGCTCAGATGGTGGCAGCTCAGCTTTGGTGGTTTCTGGAGGAGCAAGAGGTAGTAGATAGAGCAATAGAGGATCGCGAGGAGGATGATTTAGGTTCAAGATGAGGGATCATAGCAAGATCAAATGCTATAGGTGCGACGAGTTGGGGCAGCGAGTCAAGGATTGCCCATAACTTAAGGATCAGACGAGGGCTACTGCAATGACGGTCAGTAGCGAGTCAGAGAATGATGTCCTGAAGATATTTGACAAGGTATCTAGTTCTTCCCAATAGTGAATTTTAGATTTTACATGCACATATCATTTTTATTGTAGAAAGAAGCAGTTTGACTTTCTAGAGAGTAGTGATGGCACTGTTTATCTATCGGATATATTAAGCTATGTGATTAGAGACATCGGAATGATCAACTGGAAGACACATGATGGTGCAGTGAGAAGATTGAGGGAGGTCTGATATATATCCTATTTTAGGCAAAATCTTATCTCATTGAGTAGACTAAATTTAAACTGCTACAAGTGGATAGCTGGTGATGGAATTCTGAAGGTCATACATGGCGATAGGATGATATTAGAGGAAAAGAAGAAAATAAGAGGATATTACTATCTGGCAAAAAGTCTAGTGTGAGATGGAGCTTCAAGAGCCAGAGGGATTCCAGTGCAAGGTGGAGCTTTAGGAGCCAGAGGGATTTTAGTGCAAGGTAGAGCTCTAGGTGGAGATGGATCAGGTACGAGATGGAAGACTTGGGAGGACGAGAGGCGATGTCATAGAGTAAAGTTTTTATTATCATAGAAAAATTCCTCGAGCAGGTCTTTGGTCAAAGTGGACACAGTCCATGATAGAGGTGGGATTGAGCGGCCTGGCTCGACTCCCATGTTTGCCCATCCATGATCAGCAGGCGTGCTCCAGGGCATGGGGGCGAGATGGATCACAATCTCTCAAAGTCAGATGGAGGCCGAATGTCGAGTCGAGATGGAGATTGTTAGGATTTGATGCCTCAAATTCGATCCAAAATAAAAAGAGAATCAGTTTTTAGCACAACAGTCAGGCTAGCTCTGATACGTAGTCATGCCGGTTTGGATTGAGATCGAGCCAGCTCGAACCATAGTCAAGCCAACTCTCTCAAGCAAATAGATAGTAGGAGTTTGGGCGAGATGCAGTCGAGCCAGCTCGACCCTTGATCGAGTCAGCTTGATGGAGGCGAACAGAACACGATGGGGTATTTTCTGTTTGGACTCAAATTATGATTAATTTAAGAAATCTATGGGAGTTGCACAAGAACTATAGGATCCAGTAGCCATGGAAGGTTGCGATCATGATATGAAGATCAAAAAATATTTCAAGACTCCATCAAGAATATGTTCAACTCATATTAGGAGAACAAGCCCTGTTAGGACTCTTGTGAACTATTGAGAAGAGGATTCTCATCCTATTTAAAGGGTTGAGGTGCTGTGGGGCAAAAAATATGGCGCATGTGGCATGAGAGGCACATAGAGAGGCTTAGGCAGCCATCGAAAGGAGTTTGGCAGAGCATCGAATACGTGCAGCCCATGAGAGAGAAGCAACAGCTGCATAGCATCTGACGAGGAGACTATGAGGGTAGAGCATTTTATAGTTTCTATAGGTCTTCTTGAAATTCTGAGAAAGCTTTTATGAGGGTAGATTCTAGTTGAGAGAGATTTGTGTATGGTGAGTTGAGAGTGGGTGTTCTTCTCTTATACCTATTTTTCTCTTTCATAGTGAAGCTTTGCATGTCCTATGGAGGTGAGCCTTTAGGCTAATCCACGTACTTGATTATTTTTTAATTTTATTTTTTTCTTCTTTCTACCATAATAATTTGCTACTAGATTCTTAACAAGTGGTATCAGAGTAGCTGATATTCCAATAGTTTGGTATCAGAGCGAGTTGATACCACAACATCCAACGAGCCTATGAATAGTCCAAACATAGTTCAGATAAAGGAGATACATGCAAAGGAAGGCCGGATAAAAGATGTATGGCCCACGAGCTATTAGAGAGGATCCATGGGCTGGTGGGCTACTAGGCACATCATGTGGGCTAGCCACGAGAGCGCGGCCCAGGCAAGCATGCACGTGGGAGCTTGGCCCAACATGGCATGCATGTTAAAAAATATGTCTCAAAGTCAATCATCAGTCTGTTGATGGTTGAGCTAATTTTATAAATATAAATAATTTATTATGAATAAAATATTAATTTTAATTTTTTACATCATAAATATATATATGTCTTCTTTTAAACTTCTGTATTGTGATGAAGTTCTTAGGACTATTTAGATTTAATAAAGAGAGAATTTATCATTTTGTCATTAAATTAGTTCACGACCAAATGATATGTTTTTACCTAGGATGATAACATTTATTGAGTGTAGGTCGTTGTATACCATATGGATTAATTATCCTCTTAACTAAGAAAGTATGGAGACATTGATTTGGCATGCAAGTGAGATGTAGAGGTACATCATCATTGAACATGATCAACTCTAGAACATTCTACTATTAAGAATTGCTTCGATGGGATATGGATATAAATGTCCCTTTGACTTGAGATTACCACGGTGATTTGCAAGCAACTCATTATGTTTTGGTGCCAGACTATCTAAATTTTTAATTTAATGATGAAAAATTTTTGGGCATAATCAAATACTTGTACAGTCGGTGCATGATCAAGATGAGATTGACCGCTCCAAGATCTTGGAGACAATGCATCTTTGTATTTTAATTTAGCAAAATCTTGGTCAGGATAATACATATGATGGATTTAATATTTTGAAATATAATGTGGATGACTTATTCAAAATTGAAAGTTAAATCTTGAGTCATATTTTGAGCATTCAGGATCAAAAAGATTAATTATATAGTAACCATATTCACATGGATTCTAGAATGTTGCTTTACATACATTCAACCTATCCAAATATCGGGTACCATTACTAGATGGTTAATTCGATTGGTATAGAAATTTATTCCTATACTATCAACTTAGATTTGAACCTATGAGGTTACACATATTAGAGATTTTGATCTGATTAGATGGTTGATCAATGATTATGAATTATTTTAGGATCAAACAGTCAATACGATTGATGTTGACTTAGTACAAGTATTGTAGTAGAATTAATTAGCAATCAGATTACTAATTGGCTCAATCTAATTGAGTATTAGGACTAAGATTGAGTCTAATTGAATGAGATTCAATTAGGTTTGATTTGGACTTGAATAGAACAAGTCTAATTAGTTTATAGGATAAGCCAATTGCAAGGAATATCAATTCTCTATTCAATTAGACTTGTGTGCACCTAATTTCTAATTAGATTAAAATTTAAATAAAAATTAAATATAATTTAATCTAATTTAAATGGGATCCTAGTTAGACTAGGTTCATCCTTAATTAGGTTGTACCAATCCTAATTTTATTGGGTTTAAATTTAGGTTTAACCAAAGAATACATGAGAGCCCAATGTGACTGGGACTCTCTCCCTTATGCCAACTCACCCTACCCCATGCACTCTTCTCTTGATTTTTGCATGAGATTCCTCACACCTAGAGAAGGCCACACATTCCCCCATGCCCTCCCTTCTCTTGTTTGGAAATTGGTTTTGGACCAGGTCAAAACAAGTAAGTTGTTTTGACCTAGAACTCTATTTGATAGAGTTTGTGATTCCCAAAACTCTATACATTATGAGGTGCCAATTATAATTAGATTTGATCTGATTTTGGTGCTAGAAAGGAAGGCCTTTTACATGCAATTCAAGTATCCTATGCCTAGAAAAAGAGTGTGGTGCCCAAGAGTTGGGCGCCCCCTATAATTCCTCCCTTTGGACATGCCTTTCTAGGTATTTGACCTAGAGAAGAATTCTTCCATATCTCCCTATATAAGTGGAGGTTGGGCATGAGATTTCATAGTGAATTGCACTGTGGGATTATCTCTTGGCATGGGATGTTGAGGAGCAAACTCCATTGGGGCATGGGGTTTCTTTAGGACAAACCTATTGCATGTATTGTTGAGAGAGAAAAGAAAGAGAGAAGAGGGGGTTCTTCTCTAGGGTTTCTCTTCTTCTTCTACCTTATTCTTTTGAAAGTTTTGAGAAGAAGATCCTCTCTCCCTAGTCCTCGTTAGCTTCTTCATTCCTTAGAAGGTCCAAGAAATCAGAAGAAGAAGATCAAAGATCAACCATCAAAGAGGGATTTGCAAGATGCTAGCATGCTACTCGGATTTTCGATCACCGGACCATAGATCTATGTTGAAGCCTCGTATGGACAACTTATAGAGACCGAACATTCTATGTGGCTTGAAGGGATGACTCAACCTCAAAAACAGCAAGCGGAGTTCTCGACCCATGATAAGGTATAGAGATATGATCTCTATAGTAGTCTAGATTAGATCTAGATCAAGTATTGATATGATCAATACTTTTGCTTGTTATTTAATTGTTAGATTTAATGCATGCATGTATCATGTCATAAGATGCTAGATCTAGGTATTTTTATATGCTTTTGTAGATTAATAAAATTAATCTAGGTTTTTTGTTTCCACTAATTTTAAAAACTTTAAAATAGATGTATGTAATCCTAGATTTTTTCTTCAATTGGTATCAAAGCCTAGAATTGTTTGAAATGATATTTATGCATATTTTAGATTAATTATTTAGATTAGATCTAAATTATAATCTAAGATTTAAATTTAAAATAAATAAATTAGATCGCACGGACTGATCTTATAAGATTATCCTGCTGTAAGATTTACCTTTTGCAGTGAAAAGATTGTCCTAATTTATGTAGATCTAAAAATTAATCATAAAACATTAGATATAATGTAAGAGATTTATGATTTAATAGAATTGAAATGATTTCAATCTTAAATTTATGATCATGAATATGTTTAGATTAGATCTAACGTAGATTCATGATTTTGTTCATGTTATTTGCATTGTTTATGAATCAAACTTGTAACTGGTTGATGTTTATGAAATGAGCTGATCCATTTTGAAATAAGTCAACCCATTTAGTGGACATAATCAGATTGTAAAAATATTTTATAAATATAAAAATTATTTTTGAAATGCTAAATCCCAACCCTTAGTCCAACACTTAATTAAGAATTAAGGATTATTGATTAGGATCTAGAATTATGAATTAAAGATCCTAAGATAAAATCATAACCTATGGGTTAATGGGTTAGGATGAATTAGGTCCATTAATTGGGTTAGACATATGGTTAGATTAAAAAATGGACTTAATTAGAATAATTGATTAAATCTAATCAAATATTATTTTAGATTAGGTCAAAGAATCTATAGGTCAATTGCAATAGTTATAGTTGGTCAAGTCCATATCTTTAATGAGAATCAAATGGACTTGATTCTTAGCTAAGCAGTCTAGCTTGGATTGTTACTGGATCCAATCAAAACTAATTAACTAGTTGGTGTCTAAGATAAGTCTGGCAAATTATAATCGATGGTCTTCAATTGGGAGCTACTCACATTGATTTAGTCTTTGATGAGTTAATAACATATCCCTCCCATAGATTTTACTTACCTGACCTTCTTGGTAAAATTATATTTTGATTAGATTATTTGATAAATCAAGCTAACTCATATCAACTAGATAAATCAGTATGATTGATTTAGGTACTCCTAGACTAGCTTATCTACAGTCTTCATTAATCTGACTTGGAGGAGTCAGTGGAAGAATCATGATTAACTGGTTAATCTTCTTTCTTCTTTAAAATAAGTTAATCAAATTTTTTAAAATTATTAAGTTCTTAAAAATAAAATAGTTATAGTGATAACTAGATCATAGTCTCTCATTAAGTTGAGTGATAATAGATTCACTAGCTTAATAATCACTAGAGGCCCAAAGGCCTGATGCTTATTGGCTATTAAAATTATCATTCATAATATGATTATTTAGCTATATCTCTCTAAATGGTGGTTAGATTGATCAATCAAAGTTGGGTTTAATCATTCATTGATTAGATGGACCAAGTATGATCATGTTAATAGTTGGACCTAATCAGACCTTTTTAGTGAAGGCTAAAGCCTACTGATTAAGTTTTTGGAGCAAAATTAAATTACTAGAAGTTGTTTAGAGAAATAATTGGTGATGAACCTACCCATAGATGCACATGGATTGACCAATCAAAGTCGGACTTATGTGCAGTCTGTGTGTATTCTAGTATCTACTAAGAAATTAGGATAATTTCTTGAATTAGAGGTAAAGGCTATCAATTCAAATAAAATATTGGAAGAACATTTTGATTAAAATCTAAATCTTTAGATTTAATAAATTATTTACTAATTAAATTTTTAATTTTTCTTGGTGTAGTTATGGCCACTATCCTATCGCTCCAGTTATTATTAGATAATGACAAGTTAACGGGACCTAACTTCGATAGCTGGTATTGAAAGTTGAAGATTATCCTGGAGCATGAATGAATTTTGTACATTCTGACAGATCTGGCACCTAAGAAGCCAGCTCCCAATGCATGTGGCATGATTTGAGAAACTTATCAAAAGTGGCTCAATGATCGAACTATGGTTCGTTGCATTATGCTGGTGGCTATGAGCAATGAGTTTAGCCATAAGTTTGAGTCTGCCTAGCTAGAAGATATGTTTTAAATGTTGATTGAGTCTTTTGGTACTCTCGATGATGTTGAAAGGCACAAGACTAGTTGTGTCATCTTCAACATCTGGATGAGGGATGGCGCATCAATCACTGATCATATATTGTACATGATCGAGATGATTGAGTGCTTGAGCAAGCTTGGCTTTCTCTTGCATGAGCAGCTTGGGAAAGATGCTATACTAAAGTCCTAGCCTAAGTCTTTTCTCCCATTCCTTACTCATTTTTGAACGATCAAGCTTGAAGTTAACTACCACAGTTTACTAGGATTGCTTCATAACTTTGAGAAGGATCACCAGCTCCACAAGGAGTGGAATGTAGTGGGTCTTCTTTTGGTCATCGATCCTTTAAAAAAGAAAAGAATAACAACAAGAAGAAGAATAACAAAATGCAAATTCATGTTGGGATATCAATATAGAGCCAGACCAGGAAACCTAAGCCCGAAAAGAGTCAAGTGGAGTGCTTCTATTGCAAGATGCAGGGGCACTAGAAGAGAAATTATTCTCAGTACATTACCTTCCTAGATTCGAACAGGCTGAGAAAGAAGCAAACAGTTGCTGGGCAAGGTACTTATATGATAACTTTTTATAATTTCTCTATTTATGATATTATTGACTGGGTATTGGATATCGGAAGCTCTTACCATATTTGTAATTTATTGCAGGATTTATAGGTTAGTAGGAGATTCAAAGAAGGCGAAAGATTCTTGAATGTTGGAGATGGAAGACTAGTTCTACTTCTAGCATTAGGAATCATAAAACTTATATTTGAGTCCATACTATTGTTCTTAGTGAATGTCACTTTTGTTCTACTTTTTTATTGAACATCATCTCTATAGGCCTTTTGGCAAAAAATAATTATAAAATTTTAATAAAGAAAGATTTTTATAATATCATTTTGAATGGTGTTACTATTTTTTCTGAATATTTGAATAATGAAATCTATTTCTTGTCACAACCTGTTAATATAGTTACTGCACTGGCAAATACCCTAGAATAGATAATGTGTCTAATATCTATCTTTGGCACTATAGGCTAGATCACATTAATAAGAATAAAATAAATAGCTTGATTCAAAAAGAAATCCTCAAAGTTAGTGATTCTAAATCACATTTTATCTATGAGTTCTATCTTCTTGAAAAAATGACCAAGTCATCTTTTACTGGAAAATGTGAAAAAGCCAGCAAGCTTTTAGGTCTAGTACATAATGTTGACCTCCTACATGATTTTGATGATCACCAAATATTAAAGCAAATAATTACTAATATATTTTATTTCAAGTATTCAAATGTCAGAAGAAAGAGAGCTCTTTGATCAAAATAAGGATGACACAAAATGCAATACAAATCAAGATCAAATCCCCTCATTTGGTAGTAAAATTCCTTTAAAAATAGCCACGAAAAAATCTTGAGACATCTCCTGAATTTTTTGAGAGGTCTCGTGAAGTTTGGCACACTCAAATAGTATTTTGGCACAGTCTCGAGAGATCTCAAGTTGAACTTGAGACGTCTCATTCTTAGAAGATAGAAACTTCGTTTCTATGCTCTGAGAGCGAGAGATCTCATGGTTTTAGTGAGACATCTTTGTCAAAATCAAGAGCTCTTGGTCTTAGGTGACACATTTTTTTTAGAAAGTAGTTTTTGGAGTGACTGAAAGCAAGTGGTCTCTTGATCAATTCGAGAGGTGTCGAAATCGAGTGAGAGATCTCGAGATAAATCGAGAGGTCTCGAGACACAACAATAACTTTTCAACAGACTATTCTAGATTTATTTTTCTTATTTTCAACAGCAAGTTTTTGCTCTCCAACGATCGAATTCAACTTTTTCTAGACTCCAATCATATCCAGATTAGAGAGAATGCTCCAAATATAAAAGAAAAAAGATGTACTTTTCAGATCAACCAAGAAAAATAAGAGAAACAACATGAGCGCCCTATTTTTCAATAAGCAACCTTTTCATTCAAGTTCTCTCAAGCATTGAAGAGCCCTCAAGTGCAATAACTCCAAGCATTCAAAGAGGCATTCAACAAAGTGCAACGATAATCATTCTACTCATTTAAAGGAGCAATCTCTATCGTACAATTTTTCTTTTTTTTTTCATGTACGTGGTTTCAGCAAGAGCTAAAACTCGGGATTTGGGATTTTACTCTCAATTATTTGGTTTATATTGCTTTGTTTGATTGTTGTAAGGATTATGATTGGTGAACCTAGGGGAAAACCAACTAGATTTTAAGATAGTGAGCCCAAAAAACTATTTGGCTATAATTTTTAGAGATTATAGTGAAATCTCCAAGAGTCTTGCTTAGAAAGTGGACGTAGGTGTTGAGAGTGCATCGAACCACTATAAAAATTTCTTGTTTGTGTGTGTGCTCTTGCATCTTATATTTCTTAGCTCTCACATCTCACTTACATAGCATTCAAATAGTTAATTTACATTGCACATATCTATTTTAAATTTTAAAAAAAACCTAATTCACCCTTCCTCTCTTGGGTTGTCTATCTAGGCAATAATTGGTATCAGAACTTTGGTTCTCTACTAATTATTCATTTCATCAACTAGAGATAAAGGTCATATCAACCCAACTAGGAGGTTCACTTGCCAAAGGGTAATCCACCAATAGGCCACTACTTTTCAATGGATCCAACTATACCTATTGGAAAGCTTGCATGTGCATCTTTATGCAAGCCCTCGACTATGACATATAGAGTGTCATTGTCAATATATGGGCCACACACACCTACAGTCATTGTCAATGGCACATCCTCTCCTAAGCCGAAGAAGGATTGGGATGAAATAGATAAAAAACTTATCCAATTAAATGCCAAGACAATGAATATATTCTATTATACCCTTAATGTAAATAAATTTAATCAAATTTTTACTTACAATTCTGTAAAAAAAAATTTAGGATAGACTTGAGGTCATGCATGAAGGGACAAATCAAGTCAAAGAAACAAAGATAAACATGCTAGTCCATCAATATGAATTATTTATGATGGATCCAACTGAATCCATTACTAGCATGTATACAAAATTCATAAATATTATAAATGGTTTGAAAAGTTTAGAAAAAGTTTATACTAACAGTAAATTGGTAAGAAAGATTCTTAGGTCTTTGCCTAGAATATAGAAAACTAAGGTAACAGCCATCCAAGAGGCAAAAGATTTGAACACACTACCTTTAAAGGAGCCTATTAGATCCTTGATGATACATGAGCTTGCCATGGATCGACACAATGAAGAGGACAACAAGAAGAAGAAAACTATTACCTTGAAATCCATGACAGCTGAAGAAGAAGATGATCTATCCATCAGTGATGAGAATGATGAAGACATGGCCCTGGTGATCAGAAAGTTCAAGAAGTTTATGGGAAGAAAAAGGCAAGGATCCAAAAAAAGGAGCTTCATTAGAGGAGAAGCTAGTAAGAAGAAAGAGAAAGAAAAGGAAAAGGATCAACCCACTTGCTATGAGTGCAAGAAGCCTAGATATTTTAGGACTGAGTGTCCTCAATTGAAGAAGATGCCTAAAAGAACAAAGAAGAAGGCAATATTAGCAACCTAAAGCGACAACGATGAGTCAAGCTCAGAGGAAGAAAATCAAAACAAAGCAAACTTGTACTTCATGGCATAAGATGATGTGGCATCCTCTACATTTGACTCAGATTTTACTTTTGATGAGCTTCAAGATGCTTTTTATGACTTAATAAAAGATTTTAAGAAAATAAGTACAAAAAATAAAAATTTAAAAAAAATGAATCTAACTCTTATAAAAGAAAAGAAAGAAGTAATTTGTGAGCACAACAAGTTAAAAGAGGAAAACAAAATCCTAAAGGATGAATTAAAAAAATTAAAACCATTAGTTGATAAGTTTACTTGTAGTTCTAAAAAATTATAAATAATTTTAAATAATAAAAAAGGAGTTTTTGATAAAGTCAGCCTAGGATATAAACCTAAAGACAAGATAAAATTTTTAAAGAATCTTTTCCACTGCACCCACATCTATTAGCACTTCACATATCACTTGCTTTAGCTGCAGAAAGGCAGGACACAAGGCATTTGAGTGCAATACAAGAAAATTCAATGGAAAACAAACTAAAAAAATTTAGGTTCCAAAAGGAACCATGACTACTAACCCAAAAGGACCCAAGAGACTTGGGTACCTAAAATTGCCACTTGACTGTTTGTGCAAGAATACCTTATAGCTCAAGAATCTAAATGTGAATGGTACTTGGATAGTGACTGTTCAAGACATATATCAGGTGATAAGGAGCAATTCATCATCCTAGAAAGGAAGGAAGAGGGAGTAGTCATCTTTGGCGACAACGGCAAGGAACAAATAATTGGTATTGGTAAAATTCAGATTACTTCTTCTACCTTCATAGATAATGTGTTATTAGTTGATAACTTAAAACATAACTTGCTTAGTGTTAGTTAGCTATGTGATAAAATTTTTAGAGTTTCATTTGAATTATTTTTGTGCAAAGTATCTAGTTCCTTAGATGATAGTTTAAAATTTATTGGATTTAGATGTGGCAACATCTACATGGTAAATCTTGATGAAATTATCTTGAAGAGTGGTTAATGCCTAGTTGCAATGAATGCTAACATCAAAGAAACTAGTTAGCTTTGGCACCATAGATTAGGTCATGCAAGTATGCATACTATATCTAAATTACTTAACAAAGACTTAATTAAGGAGCTACCAAAATTGAATTTTAAATTAGATCATGTTTGTGATGCTTGCCAATTTGAAAAACAAAGTAGGAGGAGTTTTAAATCTAAAAATATGATTTCAACTTCTAGGCCTCTTAAATTGATACATATGGATTTATTTGGACCTACTAGGACTATAAGCCTAGGAGGAAAGAAGTATGGTCTTGTCATTATTGATGATTATTCTCGGTTCACATGGGTTTTATTTTTAGCATACAAAGATAAAGCTTTTTCAATGTTTTCAAAGTTTTATAAGAAGGTATTAAGTGAAAAGAACTCAACTGTGGTTTGTATCCATAGTGATCATGGCATAGAATTTAAAAATAAATATTTTGAAGAATTTTGCAATGAACATGATATAGAACACAATCTTTCTACACCTAGAACTCGTCAATAAAATAGAGTAGTTGAAAAAAAAAAAGAACCTTAGTTGACATAGCCCGTACCATATTATGTGAAGGAAATCTACCTAAATACTTTTAGGCTGAAGTCATTAACACAGCATGTTACATCCTAAATAGAGTTTCTATTTGCCCAATTTAAAAAAAAATACTTTATGAGCTTTGGAAAGGAAAATAATCTAATATTAATTATTTTCATATTTTTGGATGCAAATGCTTTATTCATAATAATGGTAAAGATAACCTAGATAAATTTGATGCTAAGACAGATGAGGGTATCTTTCTTAGATACTCTACATTTAGTAAAACATATAGGATCTTCAACAAATATTCTTTAGTTGTTGAAGGATCCATTCATGTCATTTTTGATAAAACTAATAATCAATCTTCAATAAAGAAAGATTTTTTTGATGATAACACAGGAATTCTCAAAGATGGAATGAAGGAGTTAAACTTGAAGGACAACAACATTCATGATAAAGGTAAATCTATAATAACCAATGAATTAGAGAAGAATAGTGAAGGTGAAACAACTAATGATCATGAAGATCTATCCAAGGAGTGGAGGTATGCACATAATCATTCAAGAGAATTGATATTAGATGATTCTTCACAAGAGGTAAGAACTAGATCTTCATTTAAAGATACATTTGATTATCTTGATTTTGTTTCATAAATAGAACCTAAAAATATAGAAGAAGCTGAAAAAATCTCTAATTGGATGCTAGCTATGCAAGATGAACTAAACCAATTTGAAAGAAATAATATATGGACTCTTGTAAATAAATCCCTTGATCATCTTATAATTGGCACAAAATGGATATTTAGGAATAAATTAGATGAACATGAAAATGTAGTAAGAAATAAAGCTAGACTTGTTGCTAAAGAATATAATCAAAAAGAAAGAATTGACTTTGATGAAATATATGCTCTTATAGCAAGATTAGAGGCTATTAGATTGTTATTTACTTTTGCTTGCTATATGAACTTTAAATTATTTTAAATGGATGTAAAGAGTGCCTTCTTGAATGGTTATATCGCTGAAAAAGTATTTATAGAATAACCATCTGATTTTAAAAATCACTCACTTTCTAATCATGTGTATAAATTAAATAAAGCACTATATGGACTTAAACAAGTACCTAATATATGGTATGAGAGATTAAATAAGTTTCTATTATAAAATAATTTTATTAGAGGAAGTGTGGATACTACACTATTTTTGAAAAAGAAAAATATTGACCTTCTTGTAGTTCAAATATATGTGGATAACATCATATTCAGACCTACTAATAAAATTCTTTGTCAAAAGTTTGCAAAGTTGATGCAGGATGAATTCGAAATGAGCATGATGGGGGAGCTGAACTTCTTTCTTAGGCTTCAAATCAAATAATCAAAGAAAAAAAGTTTTATTAGCCAAACAAAGTATGTCAAGGAAATGCTGAGGAAGTTTGGCATGAAAAATGGAAAGCAGATCAATACACCAATGAGCTTCTCATGCAAACTCGACAAAGATGAAAATGATAAGAATGTGAATGAAAATCTCTATAGAGGTATGATAGGATCTCTACACTATTTAACTACAAGTAGGCCCGATATACTATTTAGTGTTTGCATGTGTGCTAGATTTCAATCTAATCCTAAGGAATCTCATTTACTTACTGTTAAACAAATTTTTAGATATTTAATCTACACACATAACTTAGGACTATGATACTCAAAATAATTTTCTATTAAACTAATTGGATATACTGATATTGATTATGAAGGATGTAGAATAGATAAAAAAAGTACTAATGGCACCTGCCAATTTCTAGGGTTGAACTTCATTTCTTGGTATAGTAAAAAGTAAAACTCTGTAGCATTGTCAACGACCGAGGTCAAATATATTGCTATGGAAAGTTGCTGTGCTCAAATATTATGGATCAAGCAACAACTCAAAGATTTTAGAATTAAGCAAAATAAGATATCCATTAGGTGTGATAACACTAGTGCCATAAACTTGATAAAAAATTCTATTCAACATTCAAAAACTAAGCACATTGAAATTAGACATCACTTCATAAGAGATCATGTTTAAAATAATAACATAATGCTTGAATTTATATTAACTAAAAATTAACTAATTAATATTTTTATAAAATCTCTAAATGAAGATAGATTTTCAAAAATCAGAGGTGAACTTGAAATATGTGATCCTCTATAAATGTGTTTAATCTCATATTTATTGAATTATATTTTATCTCCTTTTACCATTCTAAACACCCCTAATTCAACCAAGAAGGATCAAGAAAAGTCAGCATGAAAATCCTTTTTATTGTGATTCTCCTCTTGTCTCTGAGATGTCTCGGTTTATACGCGAGATCTCTCGACTGTGTTCTGAGACCTCTTGCTTCATATGCGAGAACTCTAGATTTTTCGAGACATCTCATCTTCAAGATGAGAGCTCCTGAATCTCGTGGGGCTCTTTTTTAAGCGGACCTTCGAGAGACCCCCTTTCTCATTCATTCTTTTCATTCTCCGAGACCTTTACCCCTAAACTCTCTCAAACTCCCATCAACTCCAATCCTCTCGAATCACTGTTCCATTGTCTATTTCATCCGAATCCGAGAACCCCATGGCTCCAAAGAGGTAGATCACCACTGCCCAAAGACAGTCCATCACTCCTTCGATCGAAGCTAGGTCAAAGCGACAACATGACATCTCTCAAGCATCTCCATCTGCCCCTTCTTCAAGATCTTGACTATTTGTCGCCAGGAGGATAGTTCCATCAGGTCAGAATGTTGATATTGGGCACCTAGACAACGAAAACTTCTGGATTGGGTCATGGCAGAGGCAACAAGGGTGGGAGAAGCTTTGCTTCCTTGAGGTAAACATCTATTCGAACCTTATTAGGGAGTTCTTTGAGAATATTAATTTTGAGGGAGAGTCTAGTGTAGAATCAATAGTAAAAGGAGTTCACATCTCTTTGGATGAGAGGAAATTAGGGCTTCTACTACAAGTACCTAGGACTAGAATATGCTATTTGAATCTATCTAACAAAAGTGAAGTACTAAAATGTGTTTTAGAAAGGAAGAATGTGGATGAGAATTAACAATTGATTTCAAATCATCTTTCGATAGAAATGAGATTGCTGCATTGCATAGTGAGTTATATAATTTTCCCAAAAGTCAAAAGGCATGACTAGATGGGCAAAAAGGAACCGGCCATTATGCACTACTTGGTAACCAGGACATCTATAAATTCTCCATTTTTGATGCTACAATAATTGAAAGAGATTGCAAATAAAAGCAAGGCATGTCTACCTTACTGGATGATTTTTACTCTGATCTTCAAGGATTTTCATGTCAATCTAGATGGTGAAGATTTTAAGAAATTAGTAGACACTGACTACATAAAAGAGAAAACTTTGAATAGAATGAAGTTTGTGAAGAAGGATGATAGGTGGGTGAGGGCAGAAGAAGAAACTACTACTAGGAATGAGCCTGAGGAGCACAAGCCTCCACCTCCTCTACCCTCATCCTCTACAGATGGACCTTCATTCACCACACCGGGGTCTCCACATACTCTACAAGGGCCACCAAGTCAATTTCCTGCACCTTCCTCTATTTTTGACCAAGAAAGTTTAATTGAAAGGGTTGTAGAGCAAGTAGTTGAAAAGATGTCTGAAAGGTTCACTGATCTCCTCTCTAGTGTAGAGCATCAACTGTTGGTTAGCATTGAAGAACAAAGAATCTTTTCAAGGGACAGACTGAAATGCTCAGCCAACAAGTCAGTAGTTTATCTCAAAGACTTGAAATCTTAGAGAAAGAACAACATGGATTATCGACTTAGATAGAGCTTTTGCTAAATGAGATTGCCAGGATTGCAAGTAGATTTGAGGAGAACATTGCCATCCAATGCACCACTGCTGAAGTGCTCATCTCATCCTTGTGGCAGATTATGGATCGCATTGGCAACCTTAGATCTCGAACTCCATCCACCTCTCGACCCTCACCCTCTCCTCGACCAGCACCTCACCTTTCATCCTCTAGACCTCGATCTTCATCTGAACCTATCATAGAATTTCTCTCTAATGGGGAATAGGTCTAGTCCTTTTTACTTATCTATGTATGTTGCTTGGTATACCTTTGGGTATATTGGTATAGATCTTTTTCTATAAATTAATATATAATTTTATCATTATAATTTTAACTTTCTAAAATGCAATCAAATTTTCTTAATTATGTTCTCCTTATCATAATTATTTTTACTCTCTTACATCTGTGTGATTTTGATGCTGACAAAAGGAAGAGAAAAATAAGAGAAAAAGTATAAGAGAGAAAGAATGAATTTCTTAAAAAATAAGAGAAAAATAAGAATGAATTTCTTAAAAAATAAGAGAAAAAGTATAAGGAAGAAAGAATGAATTTCTTAATCTCATATTAAAAATTTTATTAAGTAACACTAATTAATCTCATACAAATCGAAAGAGCACACATTAAGTGGGAGCATTATTAATACATTGTATATATCAGTGAAAATTTGAGCTCTTTTAAAATTGAGCATGTCATATTCTTTCATTCATTAATACATGGTACACATATCCCTTACATTCTTTTTATGAAATGCTTGATGTTTTATCATCATAAAAAAGGGAGAGATTGTTGACCCCCTAAGTGATTTTGATAATGACCAAATATTAAAGCAAATGATTACTAATATATTTTATTTCAAGTATTCAAATGTCAGAAGAAAGAGAGCTCTTTAACCAAAATAAGGATGACATAAAGTGCAATACAAATCAAGATCAAATCCCCTCATTTGGTAGCAAAATTCCTTCAAAAATAGCCTTGGAAGAATTTTGAGACGTCTCTTGAATTTTTTGAGAGGTCTCGTAAAGTCTAGCATGCTCAAACAGTGTTCTGACATAGTCTCAAGAGGTCTCAAGTTGAACTCGAGATGACTCATTCTCAAGAGATAGAAACTTCATTTCTGTGCTCTGAGAGCAAGAGATCTCATAGAATTCTCGAGAGCTCTCATAGTTCCGACGAGATATCTTGTTCAAAATTGAGAGCTCTCGACCTCAAGTGACACATTATTTTTTCAAAAAATAGTTTTTCGAGCGACTGAAAGTAAGTGGTCTCCTGATAAAACTGAGAGGTCTTGAAATCGGGCGAGAGGTCTCGAGACAAATCGAGAGGTCTCGAGACACAACGATAATTTTTCAATTGACTATTCTAGATTTATTTTTTTTATCTCTAACGACTAGTTTCTACACTCCAACAGTCGGATTCAACTTTTTCTAGACTCCAATCATATCCAGATTAGAGGAAATGTGCTAAATATAGAAGGAAGAAGATGTATTTTTTGGATTAACCAAGAAAAATGAGAGAAACAATATGAGTGCCCTATTTTTCAATGAGCAACATTTTCATTTAAGTTCTCTCAAGCATTGAAGAGCCCTCCAGTGCAATAACTTCAAGCATTCAAAAAGGTATTCAACGAACTATAATGACAATCATTCTGCTCATTTAAAGGAGCAATCTCTGTTGTACAATCTTTTTTTCTCTTTTCATGTACGTGGTTTCTGCAAGGGCTGAAACTTAGGATTTGGAGCTTTACTCCGCATTGTTTGGTTTATATTGCTTTGTCTGATTCTTGTAAGCATTGTGGTTGGTGAACTTAGGAGAAAACCAACTAGATTTTGGGATAGTGAGCCTAGGAAGACTATCCGACTGTAATCTTAAAGGATTATAGTAGAATTTTTAAGAGTCTTATTTGGAGAGTAGATGTAGGTGCTGAGAGTGCACCTAACGACTATAAAAACTTCTGATTTGTGTGTGTTCTCTTACCTCTTGCATTTTTTAGCTCTCACATCTCACTCATATAGCATTCAAATAGTTTACATTGCATATATTTATTTTAAATTTTAAAAAATTTAATTCATCCCCCCTCTTAGGTTGTTTAGTTGGGCAACACATACTGATGTATGTGGATCTATAAGCAGACGATATTTATACTTCATTATTTTCATAGACGATCTATCTAGGTATGAGCACGTCTACTTGATGAAATATAAGTTGGATTCATTTAAAATATTCAAATAATTCTATAATGAAGTAGAAAAATAAACTGAGAAGAGTATTAAAACTCTTCAATCTAATCGAGGAGGTAAATATCTTTTTGATGAGTTTCTCACATATCTAGAAGAGAATGGAATTCTCTCCCATTAGACATCTCCAAGGATATCATAGCATAATGGTGTATCTGAAAGGAGAAATCGAACTCTGTTAGATATGGTTCATTTCATGATGGATTTTGCTACCCTATTGATCTTCTTTTGGGGATATACACTCGAATCAGCTTGTTATCTTTTAAATAAGATTTCAAGTAAATCTATAGCTAAAACTCTATATGAGATATGGATAGGGCATAAGCCAGTACTCTCACATCTTAAGATTTGAGGGTGTCTGACTTATGTCAAATATTTAGTGACAGACAAGCTTGGATATAGAGTATTTGAAAGAAACAAAAGGATATTATTTCTACCTAGTTGATGAACAAACGATGTTCATTAGCCTTAAGATAATCTTTTTAGAAAAAAAATTTTTTGGTGAAGGAACTGTTGCCTCTAAGGTTGAATTAAGGAAGTTCAATAGGTAGAAAAGCTGATACAATTAGTTGAATCTGAATAGAATTTGATTAGATCAAATTTGGAGCCCAATGAACCTACACCCTTAAGGCAATCCGATAGAGTACCACATCAGTTGGATAAATACTATAATTTCTTAGTCCGAAATGGTGATCCTATCGAGCTCGATGAGAACGATGAGGATCCAATCACCTATATGGATGCAATGTAAAAATCTGATTCTGGAAAATGATTTAAAGCCATGAAATCTGAAATGAAGTCCATGAAGGTCAATGATGTATGGACATTAGTTGACCCACCTAAAAAGATTAAATTCATTAGATGTAAGTGAGTCTTCAAAAGAAAGAGGAGTATAGATGGAAAGGTAGAGACCTATAAAGCCTATCTAATTGCTGATAAGTGCTAAAAATATACTAATAAAAGTATTAAATTAAAAAATAATTTATTTTAATTTTAAAAAATTGATACTTTTATTAATCTTTTATAGGAAAGAAGGCTATCAACAGGAAGAACTTATTTTTTTAGTTCAAATAAAATAAATTTTAAGTAAAATGGAGTTCAATTGGCCCCGAAAATATATTTGGCTTCATTTTATTCCCGCAGGTTCTATCACTATTTAAGATGCCTTAGCCCAGAAATTCTTAGCCAAATACTTTCTACCTTCCAAGACTATAAAGGTGCATAATGATATTACTTCTTTTGTGTAGATAAAGATGGAGACACCATATGAGGCTTAGGAGCATTTTAAGAAACTACTGAGGAGATGTCCACACCATCAATTATCCATATGGCTTTCGGTATAAATTTTTTATAATGGTTTATTTTCTGCTAATCATTCTATGATTGATGCAGTAGCAGGAGATACCATTAATTGAAAAACTGAGGAGGAAGCTTTTGGTCTGATTGATGAGATGACATCAAATAGTTATTAATAGCAAGTAGATCGCACAATGCCGAGAAGACCAGTAGTTGTACATGGAATAGATAGCATCCTAATTTTGATAGTTGAGATTGCAGCTCTTCAGACTGAACTCAACAACATGAAGGGATAGCTATGCGTGTATAGAGCATCACGTGTGAGCTGTACGGAGGAGGACATGATACAAGCGGCTGCCAGATAGATAATCCCTTTGCTAAAGTCCCTGATATAGGTAACTATCTTGGTAATTTTTTAGGCTTTAGCAAAATAATCTCTACTCCAACACATACAACCAAGAGTGGAGGTAGCATCCAAACTTTTCATGGAGCAATCAAAATGTAGCACAACAACCACCCTCAGGATTTCAAGTACCTGAAAACAACATGGAGGAGCTAATGATTAAATTTATGCAAAATCAAGAAATAGCTCTAAGGAACTTGGAGACCAAATTCATACAAAACCAAGAAGCGGCCAAGCAAAATCAAGAAACCAAGCTTAGGCAGGACCAAGCAATAGCAATTTGAAACTTGAAGATGCAAGTAGGAAAAATGGTAAAAATAATCTTTGGGAGACCATGGGGATCCTTGCCTAGCAACATGAAGACCAATCCAAGGGAGTAAGTCAATGCTATCACACTGAGAAGCAGTAAAGAGTTGGAAAAGCCACATTCGGATAAAAAGATTGAAGAGAAAACTACAAAACAACCAACAAAAATTTATCGATCATCAAAACAACCAGCAGATGGATGGTCCCCTAGTACAAAATTTATTGATCCAAACATGAAGCCTTATAAGCCACCACTACCATTCCTAGAGAGACAAATATGACATCTAGATAAGAATTTTTTTAACTTTTTAAGTATTTTAAAGAATTTATATATTAATATTTCTTTTGTAGATGCTATCACTTAGATGCCTAGGTATGCTAAGTTTCTTAAAAAAATTCTAACTAATAAGAAAAAGCTGAAGGAGCATGAGAGAATAAATTTGAATGAAGAGTGCTCGGCAATACTTCAAAATAAATTATCATAGAAGCAAAAAGATCTAGAAAGTTTTACTATCCCTTGCATTATTAATGATTATAGTTTTGATAAAGTTTTATGTGACTTAGGAGCAAGTATTAATCTCATACCTTTCTCTATTTTTAGAAAGCTGAGTTTAGAAGAATCGAAGCCTACCACTATCACTTTTCAGCTAGCTGACAAATTCATTAAATATCCAAGAGGTATAGTGGAGGATGTCTTGGTAAAGAAAAATAAATTTATTTTTTTTATTAATTTTATTGTGCTTGATATGGAAGAAGATATTAATATTCCTCTTATCTTAGGGAGACCCTTTTTAGCTACTGGAGGAGCTTTAATAGATTTTCAACAAAAAAAATTAATTCTTAGAGTTCAAAATAAACATGTTACCTTTAATGTTTCTAAAGATATTAAACATTTTAAAGATAATCAAAATTATTTTTGAATTGATATTATTGATAAACCAATACATAAGTATTCTTTCGAAAGTAGGTTTAAGAACTCTATTGCAACTTACACTGTCCAATCACATGAGGGTGCAGCTAAAAATATAAGTATACCTATTGAAGTAGCACCGAATTGATCCAGCTTAGAGCTTCAAGAGCTGAAGACTATAATCAGAACTACTAGATACGCTATTTCTTTTTCTTTTAGTTTTGATCATTTTTTCTTTTTTTTTTCAGTAAATTCTTGTTGCTCTTTTATTGCTTTGGTGTGTGTTTTCAATTTTGTAGAAAAAAATCAAATGAGAGCTCAAGCCAAATTTCAAAGCTTCAAAGAACCAGTTTGGACTAATAAATCAGGTGTATTCTCTCCTATCCCTTATTGTATCCTTTATTTATTTTTTTTCATTAAGATAATGTAGAATAAGTTGGAAGATAAAAAAAAATTTTATTAAAAAAATAATTATCTTTTTAAATCATGTGTCAAGAAAGAAAATCTTGAGCAAGATAGATTAGAAAGAGTAAGAAAGTTAGAAAGTATTTGCTAATAAATGTGTGAGTTAGGAGGTAGATTAGTTGGTCAGACTTTTAGCAGCCTACTTAGATCATCTAAAGACTATTAGCACTTCTAATTGCACATGCACACTAACAAGGCAAAGTAGGTATTGATTATAAGGCCAACTGAGGATTCAATTATCATTGAAAATTGATAATTAATATACATTTCAATCAAAAAAACTTAATTTAAGGAAAAAGCTACCTGCCTAAAATAAAAGTGCAAAAGATAGAGTATATGTGGATTATCTGAAGTTTAGTAACTAGATCTCTGCACCCAAGTCAAGTGTGGAGGTTCACGTCAAATGATGGAGGGAAGGCTAGGATGCTTAGCATAAGAGAAAAAGAGGTAGTATGAAAGCTACCTTAATTCATGAGCTTAACTTGGGAGTGTATAGAAAATTAATCAAAATAAGTGATAAGAAAAGATACTTTTGTCCTTTAAGTTAACATTGAAATGCTTAGTATTCACAAACACAAGTACTATAGATCTTTAGATATATTCTAAGAAAGTTTCTAATTTTACTGACTACACAATTTGCTTCTAAAACTTAATACTAAGTTAGTGGTGATTCCTAAACCTTTTGAACTTTAAACCTAAATGTATCTTTATGATAGAAGATCTTATTAAAGCATGGTAATAAATAAAGCATTGCTAAGGAACTAGCAATGACTAAGTTAGGGGATGTGATAAGTGCTAAAAATATATTAATAAAAATATTAAATTAAAAAATAATTTAAAAAATTAATATTTTTATTAATTTTTTATAGGAAAGAAGGCTATCAACAGGAAGAGCTTAATTTTCTGATTCAAATGAAACAAATTTCAAGCAAAACAGAGTTCAATTGACCTCGAAATCAATTTTCAAAAGAAAAAAAATTAAAAAAATATTATTTAAGGCCGACCGGTCCAGACTAAATTGGTTCAAAAAATTAGCTCAGCCGGCTTGACCCAACTGCCCACTGAACCAACTAGCTTGCCCAACATCAACATGATGTCAGAATCATCGTGGCTCATGGTGAGCTGCTACAGTAACCTGTCTAGGAGAATTTTGGGGATTTTACATGATGTTGTGTGCTTCAATTGGTAGATGATAGCAATGGTCTATGGAAGACCTGGCTCACGATCGGTCTACATAGGCCTCAGGCACGATCCGACGATTGCTAGCACTATGGTTTTGATCTGACGATAGGGGTTTTGGTGCTAACGGATGGTAGATGCGGCTCCCAATCAAGATCCAATGGCTAGCACGCGATCCCAATTTTAACTAAGCATCTGAGGCTTTCTTCTACATGTTTTGATGGTCGAGAATCCATCATCAAGGTGATCTGACGATTGTGGTTTAATCCGACTGGATCTGAAAGAGTTTGAGGGATTTTTGAGTGATTTTAGAGTCGTTGGATGCTGATCTGAAGGTCAGAATGATCTAAGCTTTTTGTCGACTGATTTCAGGAGTTTTAAACCCAATTTCAATGAGATTTCTATCCAAAAATCCTCCTTCATAGGCTATTTAAGGCCCTATTGCTGTCGAGAGAATGGAACCTAGAGAGATAGAATAGATTTTTTTTTAAAAGAATAGAGAGATAGAGAGGCAGAGAACCTGGGAGATAGGGAGAAAAATAGAGAATAGAGAGGGAGGAATAGGGAGAGGTTTAGAGAGAGTATTTTTTATTTTATTTCTTTCTTTTTTCTTTATTTTTCTTTATTTTATTTCTTCAAGATAGAGCAAGCAACCCTCTTCTCCTTCATCAAATTCTCCATGTCAAGAGCAGCGGTTGGCTAAATTCAACAATAAGCAATTATTTGTTTGGATTTTCTCATGCTTTTTATTTTATTTACTATTTTTATTTTTTAATCATGAACTAAATTTCTTTTACTAAGGCTGTGTAGCCATGCTTTTCATATAATATTTAGTATAATTAAATTTTAGTATTATTTTATTCATGTAGAGTATATAAATCCATTCTTAATGCTTTTAAATTACTGGCTATCTTCTAATTGATTTGATGGGTATAGATGATATGGACCAAGTATATTTATGTCGATGCTTCTTGATTTATATACTTTATATCTTGAATCAAATTTAGGATTCATATGCATGAGAAAATTTTAGTACACTTTGGACACAGTATATTTTAATTAAAGAATTTCATAAAGATAATATATCAATATTTATTTAAATTATGCTTGGACCAAAGGGTAATTAATAAATATTGATAATTTTGCTATGCCTGGACCAAAGGATAGTGAATATCCTAGGAGACTCCACCATCACATGAAATAAAATTAACCTAATTATCTGAATATTGTATCGACTGAGTTGGTGAACCGATTGCCTTAGTAATCTATTGCTCTTGAATTAAATCCTAATAATTATACCCTCTCTATCTTCTTATGAATTATTTATTATTTCTTTATTTATTCTTTTTTTTTTTTATAAATCGATTCTCTAAATAAAGCTTAGGAAAGAGTTTTTCAGTACTTATTTATCAATCCTCTAGGGATGATACTCTACTCACGTACTTTATTACTTGATCGACTGGTGCACTTGCCATAGCGATAGATTAGCATGCAACAATTGCCAATGGGTATCATCAATGTTATTATATTGACTGTGATGAGATATTTTCTTCTATGATAATGCTTAAATCTATTTGGATTATGCTTGCAATAACTATCCATCTAGACTATGAGATCTAACAGATGGATGTGAAGATAATTTTTCTAAATGAAGAGCTGAAAGGAGAGGTGTATATAATACAACCTGAAGAATTCACATCCATAGATGAATCCAAGATGTGCAAGCTTCAGAGATCCATTTATGGATTAAAGTAGGCATCTTAGAGTTGGAACATGCATTTTAATAAGATAATCAAAATGTATGGCTTCGTTAAGAATGGAGAAGAGCCTTGCATATACAAGTGGGCAAATGGTCCACTAGTGGTATTTCTTATGCTGAATGTTGATGACATTCTCTTAATCAAGAATGATGTCCCTGTACTACATGAAATAAAAGTATGGCTATCATCTTAGTTCTCCATGAAGAACTTGGGAGAAATATCTTACATCCTAGGGATGAAGATCAATATGGATAGATCTAAGAGGTTGCTTAGGTTGTCCTAGTTCACGTACATAGAAATTATGCTGAAGCAGTTCAGCATGAAGAATTTCAAGAAGGGCTATCTTTTGATAGATCATGAAATTTCTCTCTTTAAGAAGGATTATCTAACAACTCCTGAAGAGAGAAAGCATATGAGTAGAATTTCATATGTTTACGTAGTAGGATCTATCATGTACGCCATAATATGTACGAGACCATATGTGGTATACTCACTAGAAGTAGTGAATAGATACCAATATGATCTAGTAGAAAATTACTAGAAAGTTGTAAAAATCATCCTTAAGTATTTAAGAAATACTAAGGATCGGTGGTTAGTTTATGGTGAGTCAGATTTAAAACTTATGAGATTTATAGACTTTAATTTTCAATCTGATTATGATAATAGCAGAAGTATGTCAGATTATGTATTTATCCTTAATGATGGAGCTGTTTGCTAAAAAAGTTTTAAGTAGTACACTATGGTAAACTCAGTTTGTGAGCCGAAGTACATCACGATGTCTGATGTTGTGGAGAAAGTTGTATGCTGAGGAAATTCATCTCCGAGTTTAAAGTGGCATCCTTTCTTACTCAACTATAATAGCACTGGAGCCATTACTTAGACAAAAAAACTGAAAGCATATCAATGGATGAAGCATATTCTACACCGCTATCATTTTATTCAAAAGATCGTAAATCGAGGTAATGTCGACCTAAAAGATCGATGGAAAGGAGAACCCAGCTGACTCATTCACTAAAGCCTAATGAAAAAGGAGTTCAATAACTACAAGTCGAAGATAGGTATAAGATATTGTACCGAGTGGCTTTTGGACAAGTGAAAGTTATTGAAAAATATGTTCTTAAGCTAATCGTCAGTCTATTGACAGTTGAGCTAATCTTATAAATATAAATAATTTATTATAAATAAAATATTTATTTTAATTTTTTTCATCATAAGTGTACATCTTCTTTTGAACTATTGTATTATGATGAAGTTCTTAAGACTATTTAGATTCGATAAAGAGATGATTTATCATATAGTCCTTAAATTAGTTCACGACCAAACTATACATTGTTACCTAGGATGATAATATTTATTGAGTTTAGGTCATTATGTACCATATGAGTTGGTTATCCTCTTAACCAAGGAAGTGTGGAGATACTGATATGATATGCAAGTGAGATATAGGGTACATCATCACTAAACATGACCAACTCTAGATCATTTTGCTGTAAAGAATTGCTTTGATGGAATATGAATATAAATATCCCTCCGACCTGAGATCACCATAGTGACTTGCAAGCAACTTATTATGCTTTAATGGTAGACTATCTAAATTTTTAATTCACTGATGGAAGGTTTCTAGGCATAGTCAAGTACTTATACAATCGATGTGTGATTAAGATGGGATTGACCGCTTCAAGAGCTTGGAGATAATGCATCTCTGTATTTTAATTTAGCAAAATCTTGGTTAGGATAATCTATGTAATGAATTTAATATTTTGAAATACAATGTGGATGACATATTTAGGGTTGATAGTTAAATCTTGAATCATCTTTTGAGCATTTAGGATCAAAGGGATTAATTATATGGTAACCATATTTACATGGGTTCTAAAATATTGCTTTACATATATTCGACCTATCCAAATATTGGATACTATTGCTAGATGGTTACTTCAATTGGTATAGAAATTTATTTTCATACTATCAGCTTAGGTTCAAGCGCCTATGGGGTCACACATATTAGAGATTTTAATCTGATCGGATGGTTGATCAAGGATCATGAATTATTTTAGAATCAAACAGTCAATATGATTGATGTTTGATCTAGTGTAAGTATTACAGGAGGATTAACTAGCAATCGAATTACTAATTGGCTTAATCTGATTGAGTATTAGAGCTGAGATCAAGTCTAGTTGAATGAGATTTAATTAGATTTAGTTTGGACTTGATTAGGTCAAGTCTAATTGATTTATAGGATAAGCTAATTGCAAGGGAGATCAATTCCATATTCAATTAGGACTTGTATGCACCTAATTTCTAATTAGATTAGAATTTAAACTAGAAGTGAATATAATTTAATTTGATTTAAATGGGCTCCTAGTTAGACTAGGTTCATCCTTAATTAGGTTGCACCAATCTTAATTTAATTGGGTTTAAATCTAGGTTTGACCAAAGAATACATGAGAGCCCAGTTTCACTGGGCCTCTTCCCCTCACGCCAACTCACCCTGCCCCCCGCCCTCTTCTCTTGGTTGTTGTATGAGATTCCTCATGCCCAGAGAAGGCCATGCATGCCCCCACACCCTCCCTTCTCTTATTTGAAAATTGGTTTTGGACCATGTCAAAACAAGTAAGTTGTTTTGACCTAGAACTCTATTTGATAGAGTTTGTGATTCCCAAAATTCTATCCATTGTGAGGTGCTAATTATAATCAGATTTGATCTAATTTTGATGCTAAAAAGGAATTCTTTTTAAGTATGTTTTAGGTATTCCACACCCAGATAAAGAATGTGGCATCCAAGAGTTAGGTGCCCCCAACAATTCCTCTCTTTGGACATGCCTTTTTAGGTATTTGACCTAGAGAAGGACTCTTCCATATCTCCCTATATAAGTGGAGGTTGGACATGATATTTCATAGTGAATTTCACCATGGGATTATCTCTTAGGCATGGAAAGTTGAGGTGCAAACTCCATTGGAGAGTGGGGTTTCTTTAGGACAAACCTAGTATATGTCCTGTTGAGAAAGAAAAGAAAGAGAGAAGAAGAGGTTCTTCTCTAGGATTTCTCTTCTTCTTCTACCATATTCTTTTGAGAGTTTTGAGAAGAAGGTCCTCTCTCCCTAGTCTTCATTAGCTTCTTCATTCCTTAAAAGGTCTAAGAAATCAAAAGAGGAAGATCAAAGATCAACTATCAAGGAGGGATCTGTAAGGTGATAGCACTCTGCATGGATTTTCGATCACTGGACCTTTGATCTATGTTGAAGCCTCGTGTGGACAACCTATAGAGGCTGGGCATTTTATGCAGCTTGAAGCAACAATCTCAACCTCAAAAATAGAAAGTAGAGTTCTCGACCTATGATAAGTTATAGATATATGATCTCTATAGTAGTCTAGATTAGATCTAGATCAAGTATTGACATTATCAATACTTTTCCTCGTTATTTAATTTTCAGATTTAATGCATGCATATATCATATCATAAGATCCTAGATCTAGGTAATTTTACATATTTTTATAAATTATATGATTAATCTAAGTCTTTTACTTTTGCTAATTTTGAAAAAGTTTCAAAATAGATGCATGTAACCCTAGATTTTTCCTTCAGCACGGCCTAGTGCGAGTGCGCGCCATGTGCGGCCCAGCATGCTGCCAGGCCCAGTGCACGAGCACACCATAAGAAAGCTACAAGCATGGCCTAGCAGGTGCATGAGCACATGCACATGGTGATTGGGCGTAGTTCACCATGGACCACGTGATGTGGTGCGGTCCATGCGGCCACCATGGATCGACCTAATTTATATCATGTTTCACTTGGTGTTTAGGAGTTTTTAGTTGCTGCCATAATGTGGCACATGCGAGGAGATGCCGGTTCACACTAAGGGAGCTTCAGGCGTGGCCTACAGGTGCAAAACATGAAAATTTGCACAATCGGATGGATTAAGGCATTTGCAGTTGGGATCTAATGGCTATGGAGAAAATAGAGTTATACTCGGTGACTACTCTTCATCTTTGATAGTATTTGGAGCCTATAAAGAGGACTGTGAGCAGTAGAAGATGAAGCAGATGGTTGGCAGAGCCAAGAGAAATTCGGTAGAGCATCCGTGACTACAAGCAGTAGACCCTGATGGGCCTCAACAAACAACTAAACTAAGAAGGCTTTAGGCAAATTGCCAGGCAGTCCGGCCATTTCAAGAGATCTTCAAGAGAGAGCTAATAATTATCATAAAAATATTAATAAAAATATTAATTTATGAATTAATTTATTTTTATTTTTAAAAATTAATATTTTTATTTATCTCTTATAAAAAAAATTTAACAATGAAAAAGCTCATTTTTTTGATTAAAATGAAGAAAATTTAGAGCAAATTGGATATAAAATGGATCCGACATGAAGACTTAAAAGAAAAAAAAGAAAAAAAAAAAAATAAAAAGAAAATCAGCCTAATTTGTTCACCCAACCTAGCCTGATCCATTCGATCGAGCATGGCCTAGCCTGGCCTATGCGTGCAGCCTGCATGCGAAGCCCAGCCAGCCCGTAGCTCGTCAGTGCACTCGCAAGCTTAGCCCAGCTCCCTAGCACCTGACGTCACCATGACATTAGGAAACTACATGGTCCATGGTGGATCGACGACTGACATGGTAGGCGTGGACCTTTAAAGGGTCCATAAAATTTTTTATGCAGCTGACAGGGTCAATTTTGTCATTTTGCATGGCATGTTGCATGGTGATTGGATGGGGTTTATAGTGTGGTCGGTTCATGGGCGATGCACAAGCACTGATGCCCAATCGGATGGTGTCGCTAATCTCCAATCAAGATCCAATGGCTAAGGTTGGTATCTGATTTGATTTAGAATTCTGGAGCTCTATTTGATGCCATTTGATGGCCCAAACTCTTTAGAAGAATTGATCCAATGGTTAGAAAAGAAATCAATGAGATTTAAGCCTTTAAATAAGAGTTTTTTAGGATTTTTAAGGCATTCGATCTAGATTAAATGCCTGTGATGAACCAGGGGTTTGTATTAACATAATAGAGCCCTATTTGACTCAATTCAGGAGTCCTAAATTGATTTTTACCTAGATTCTTCATGCCAGCTCTCTTTCCACTCTATAAAAAGGGCACTAGGCAATTAAAACAAAGAGCCTTCGATCAAAGAGAAGCTATGGTACAGGATAGGAGCTACGCTTGGGTTGATGGCTGCTTTGATGCAACAAGTGTCATGAAGAAGAGCTTGCTTTCTACATCATCTTCATGCCAACCTCGATCCAAGATCAAGATCAAAATCAAGATCTAGATTTTATTTATTTTTTATTCTTTTTAATTTCATATATTTAAATTTTAAATTTTAATTTTAATGCAAAATTTATTTTATGCTCTTTAAATTTTGGCTCTTTATTTTTAATCATAAATTTATTTTTATTGAATGTAGATACTAAGATCTAAGTAGTAGATCTTAGTATCCAAAATTTATTTTCATACTATTTAAATTTATATTATTTATTTTTATTATAAGTTTAATTTCTAATTTTTGACTTCAATTATGTTTTTCAATTTTTTTTATAAAATTAAAGTTTTCAAAACTAAAACTAATCGTTTAGAGCATCCATCATATTAGATTTATTTTTTAATTATTTTTTTAATTTTTTTGGTGATGCTGGAGATAAGGTAAGCCTCTCAAGTTTTAATTAGTTTAATGATTCTAATTTAGCTGCATAGAACTTCTTATTTGAAATTGATTATGTATATTCATCTTAAATCAGTTTAAGAACACAATCCATTAATCAAGATAAGATGGAGATTTGATTACCCTTCCTTAGCCCATAAATAATGAACTAGCATCCCTCATTAATCTAAGATTTTAATTTAAAATTAAATTAGATATCGACCCGAACTTGAGCTTATTAGGATAAGGAACCTTAAGATTTGGATCAGGTTAGGGTTAGTTAGTTTAACTGATATTTAAAGCAAGTGTTTCAGGGATCATGTTCTAAAGAAAAGTGGTTACTTAATTAGTTCCGTTAGTTTACTTGACCAAAATAATTGGTGTCTAAGAAAAGTAATAAGAGGGACTTCCAGCAACCTTACACTTATCTGATCAGTAGCAGATCTTTTTCTTAGAGGGCTTGAAGGTGACCTTGATAGTTAGGAGCTATCTAGATCTAAGATAATCCTTAGTCAAGATTGATTGCCTAACTTGATTGCTAACTAAACATCAAACCTAATAGCAGCTAATTCTTCTCCCTCTTTTTAGTTTTAGGACTCCATAGATTCTCTTCTTTATAACTTTCTACTTTATTTCTTCTCCTTTTTCTCTTTAATAAATAAAAAAATAAAATAAAATAAAATAAAAATAAATAATAAAATAAAATAAAATAATAAATAATAAATAATAATAAAATAATAAAAATAATAATAAAATCATAACAAAATCATAAAAAATTTAAATAATAATAAATTTAAAAATTTAAAAAAACTTAAAAATATAATAATAAATACTAAAAATTAAAAAATATAAAATAATAAAAAAAAGTAATAAAAAATTAAAATTAAAATAATTTAATTAATAATAGAAAATAATTTTTTTTTTTTTTCTGAACCAGATGTTAGGGTTGCACTAGTAAATGCACGGTAGGAGATCACTTTTTCTGATCTACTTGAACCCAATCATGAAATTGAATGGTTGATCCACATTAAACCTAATAAGCAAATGGTTGAAAATTCTAGAGAACCACCTAAGCAGATGAAGAAATATTTTTTTTTTCCACCTATAATCCATCGACTTGTATCTACTATCTGATATCCTTGCAAGTCATTATGAGATCAAGTTGACCACAATCTAGATGCTTCCATCTTTCTATGGGAATACCAATGAAGATCCTTATAAGCATCTAGATGAGTTTTTAGAAATTTATTCTATGGTGAAGATCCAAATTTTTATTGATGATGCCCTTAAACTGATCTTATTTCTTTTTTCATTAAAGAAACTGATCTTATTTCTTTTTTCATTAAAGAACAAAGCCAAACATTAGCTTGGCACAATAGGAAAATCAATCCAAACTTGGACAGAATTGCAATATGAATTTTTTTAAAAAAGATCGAACCATTATCTTGAGGTGAGCCATCACTGAATTTACTTAACTTTTAGGAGAACAAATTCAGGAGTCATGAAAAAGACTTAAGAATCTTCTTAGAAAATGCCAACACCATGATCTATCTAAGTGGTAAATTATTCAAGCTTTCTATGAGGGTTTAGAAGACTAGTATAGACATATGGTAGATGCATCTTGTGGAGGTGCATTCATAAGCAAAAGTGAGGATGAAGCCTATGCTTTGTTTGAAACCATGAGTAAAACTCAATCAACTATTCTTCACTATCTTTTTATGAAAAGTCAATTCCTCACCAATAGTGGGTAGGAATCTATGAGATCAAATATCCAAAATCTAGTTCTAAGGCTAACTTGAACTTGATAGCTCAAAAATTAGATAAAATTGATCTTCTTGCTCAGAAATTAGATCAATTCATAATCCTAGGCAAACAATCTCTTGCAAAATGCACACTATCTTCTAATTATCAGGAGATTTATTCTATTTGAGCTAGCACAACCCATCATATAAGTAAATGTCTCATAGATGCATAGTTTCCATCTTTCATTCAAGAACAAGTCCAAGCTATACAAGGCTACTCCAAGCTAGTTAATAACCCATTTTTAAACTCATATAACCTAGGTTAGAGGAACCACCCTAATTTTTCTTGGAGACCTCAACAGACTCAAGCTCAGATCCAAATTCTATCCATGCAAAACTATCAAAATAGACCTTAATACCAGGACTATATCTATAATAGAGATCAACCTAGTCAATCTTCCTAGCCACTGCATTACAATTAGCCATCATACCCACCTCCTCAACAGACCAATCTAGCCAACGATAAGTTTAATCAACTTAATAATTAATTTTGACTCAATAGTAATCCATCGCTAGGCTAGAAGCATTAATAGGATAGTTAGTTGAGTCTATCATGAGAAGAGAATTGGGTCAATTATCGAGTTAACCGATAGCAAATCCTAAAAATAATCTGCTTAATGTCCACTAACCATCTAGACCTATTTATCAATCCAATGTCCCATTTAAGAATCCTCAATTTAAGAATGCCAAAGCAATTTCTAAACTTAAAAGTGATAGGATTTTTATAGGCCCATATTAAGACCAGGTGAAAAAGGCTAGTACTGATGCTAGCCAAAGTATAAACTTAGAGAAAAAGATTAGTATTGAAACTAACCATATAAAAGAACCTGAGCCTGGAACTAGTACTGATACTAGTTTCAATCTGAAAGAAGATAAAGAAAAAAAGAGAACAAATGAGTTATCCAAAACCTATAAACCTAAAATCCTATTCCCTTCAATCCTAAAAGCCGGTTCTTCCCATAAAAAGGTAGGGGCATGCAACAAGAAGCCAATTGAATGATTTAAACAAGTTCATATTAATTTAACTCCTGAATTAAAGATATCTTTAGTCACACCTAATTTGAATGTTTAGAACTGAATGACTCTCTCCCAGTATCCATTGCATTGAACTTAACTCCTAACTCAAAAACTCAATGCATGAATATTTTAGAAGAACAAATAGGAAAAATTCTTACCATAAAAAGGGTCTAAGATTGGGGTCACAAATTATCTTCTTGAAATTAGCAACAAATTTATCGATAAAGGAATCACAAGCTATTTTCCTAAGATTGGCAATCCAAAATAGTTGGAATTTGTCAATCCAATATTTGACCCGAGATAGGTATGTTAGGATCGATCCATCAACTGTGGAATACGGATCACCCACCCAAGATCACTTTGATCATCTGTCGAAGATATGGCACCACTTTGTTGCTACAGAAAGATAGAAGAAGAGAAACAAACACAAGCATATACGTGGTTCGGCCAAAGTGCCTATATCCATGGGACATGCAATGCTTCACTACTGAGAAAGAACAGCAGAGGAGATATAATCTCAACTCATAAATTCTCTCTCTACCTAGAAGCACTCACCCATACAATACTCTAAAAGGAATCCTAAGAAGGCCCCCCTCATAGATCTATTGGTCCGAAATCCTTGACACCCCTGGACACTCTGTGATGCTCTCAGCTGCTACATCATGCCACAACCACTATTCTTAAGCAACCCTACCACTCCAAGATACTCCTGGCTGCTTGATGCCCCTAGTGTTCCCTGAGACCCCATGGTTCTTCTTGAGACCTACTCCCTGAGATGCCCCTGGCTCTCCCTACACTGCTCCTGCTGAGATGATCCAAGACTCCTCTATCCACAGTTGGCATCCCACCTTTAATAGGGCTAAAACTCTTTCCATAAGCCCTAATCAATCCCATAGCCGTTCGATCGCTCCTGCCTGGTCTCCTGGCTGCTAGATAGTGCAATAAGCTCCCTGAGATCCCTTGAACCCCATGAATGGACCTAGTTTACATGCACTATGCACGTAGACCCCGTTGAAGCTTGCCCGCATGCATGATCGTGCATGCTTGCTTGTGCTGGTTGCGTCCTACATGCATGCTGCATGCTATTACCCAAAAACCCAAGCACCTAAATGCCCAAGCTAGCATAGGCTCCCCATGCATGATCGCCTGGGCTGTGCCCACATGTGCACATGCCTAGGCCTGGGCCGACCATCGCGTGTGCTCGCATGGTGCTGGCCCTCATGCTAGGCCTAGGTGTGGCCCAACAGCTGCTGGTATGGCTGGGCCGACCATCATGTGCGCTCACTGGCCCTCGTGTTGGGCTTGGGTGTGGCCCAATGCGTTGCTAGCCTAGTTGACATGTCTGGCCCGCACTGCCATCGACCTCTGGGCCCCCTTAGCGGCCTATAGGCCATACCATCACTTTGTTGGCTTTCTTGCACATATCTTCTTTATCTAGACTCCATTTGGATTGTTCTTGGTCTTGTTTGACTCTACTCATCATCCTGGATCCCATTCTAAGCTTGTTGTAGATTGAATCTTGAGGTACTAGATTTCAACAATCTCTACCTTAACTTGATATTTGGCTTTACCTCAACTCTAAGAGCTTCCTGCATGATATGACCCACATGCCCTGGGACAACTACCTGTTACTCATAGATCGGCAAACATAGGAGTTGAGCCAGGCCGCTTGATTTCAACCTAAGTCTTATGCTCGATCCATCTCCATCTGGACCTCCACCTCACACTGGACTTCCTCTGGCATCTACTATGATAGACAGCTCCTTCTTGCACATGATCCACCTTGATTGCACTTGTCTTCTCTATATTCTTCAATCTTGATCATCATTGCTGTAATCCTTGTACTATCTAACTCTGATACCAATTATTAAGATAGATTCATCAACTATGAAATATGGATCACCCATCCAAGATCACTTTGATCACCTATAGGAGATATGGCACCACTTTGTTGCTGCAGAAAGATAGAAGAAGATAAACAAACACAACCATATATATGCTTCAGCCAAAGTGCCTACATCCATAAGACATGCAATGCTTCACTACTAAGAAAAAATAGCAGAGAAGATACAATCTCAACTCACAAACCCTCTCTCTCAACCCGAAGTACTCACCCATACAATTTTCTCAAAGTAAACCCAAGAAGGCTCCCCTCATATATCTATCGATCTAGGGTCCTCGACACCCATGGATACTTTATGATGCTCTCAGCTGCTACATCATGCCGTAGCCTTTGTCCCTAGGCAACCCCATCATTTATACTTTTGGCTGCTTGATGCTCTTGGCACTTCCTGAGATCCCTTGGTTCTCTTTGAGACCTGCTCTCTAGTCTCCCTGAGATGCCCCTGACTCTTTCTCCCCTACTAAGATGATCCAAGACTCCTTTATCTAAAGCCGTCAGCCCACCTTTAATAGGGCTAAAACTCTCTCCATAAGCCCAAACCAATCCTACAATCATCCGATCCATCCCACCTTGTCTCCTGGCCATTAGATAGCATAACAAGCTTCCTAAGATCCCTTGAACCCCATGAATGGACTTGGTCTATGTGCATTGTGCACGTAGACCTCGTGGAAGCTTGCCCACGTGCATGACCATGGGCACTTGCCCATGCTGGTCCCGTCCTGTGCATGCATTGCATGCTATCACCCGAACACCCGAGCGACTGAATGCTCGAGCCAACATAGTTCCCCCTACATAACTGCCTAAGCTTGGGCCATGCCTGTGTGCGTGCCCACCTGGCTTGGGCCGGCCATCGTGCGCGCCCGCATGACATTGCCCCATGCGCTGGGCCTGGGCACAACCTAGCACGCTGCTTGCTCGATTGGGCCAGCCATCATGCACGCTTGCTGGTGCCCACGCTGGGCCTAGGCATGGCCTAGCACGCTGCTAGCCTGGCTGTCATGCCTAGCCTGCACTATCATTAGCCTGTGCACCCCCTCAATGGCCCATAGGCTGTACCATTGCTTTGCTAGATTTCTCGCACATATCTTCTTCATCTGGACTCCATTTGGATTGTTCTTAGTCTTGTTGGACTCCACTCATCATCGAAGATTCTATTCTGGCCTTATTATGGATCGAATTTTGAGGTGCTAGATTTCAACAAGGTAATGCTGCATTATATCTGGCTAAAGATGGTAAACTTAGTGCTTGTTGGAAAGCAACCCAATATTTATTTTTTTTTTGCATTTAATTTATCTTTTTAGTTACTATCTTTTTAGGTCATGTTGAATAAATTGAAGGGAGAGCCAAATCTTTAAGATCCATGCTGGATCAAAAATAGATTAAGTTAGGTATATTTTTTTCTATTCTTTATTGCATCTTTTATTTTTCTTTCTTTATTGAGGATAATGTTGATTAAGTTTGGGAAAAAAACAATAAAAAATTTAAAATTTTAAAGTCCTCGAAGATGTCAGTATTTAGCATTTAGACACCCAAATACACTAAAGAATCAAGTTGAACTAAGTATTTTTATTAAAAAAATTGATGCATAGATCAGAAAATTTGTAAGATACTGAAGGATCAACTATTAAAAAAATTTCATAAAGAGTTAAGTTTAGAATATAAATAATTTTTTCTTGAGCATTTCTGATTTTTTTCTACCAGTATCAAAGAAGAGTTTACTTTTTATGGACTTATTAGGATAACTATACATTTCTTCATAAAAATTATTTTTAAAATAAAATAGTTTTTAAGTACTTCTGATTGAGTAACAGGGTCTCTTTGCCTAAGCAAGTATTGAGTTTCACATCAAAAAATGGGAAAGATAAAAAAGCTTGTTGTAAAGCTAATCTTAACTCATAGCCTATTTGATTTGTGCTAATAAGTCCAATGAGTATTTTATATCTAATGCCCTAAAGTCAATTGGTTTGAAAGTCAGTGGCCCAAAATTTGCAACATGGATCAAACAAAATATTTAAGAAATTAAGACACTCAATAGTGGTATAATATTAAAATATATATATATATAAAATAAATATTAATTTTTCATCAAGTAACTAGATCTCATTGCCTAAATAAGCAATGATATTTGCATCAAAAAATAGACAATATGAATAAAAAAAATATTAATAAATGAAGGATGAAAGTAATAATACACTTGCCCATATAAAAGTTTAGATAATTTAGAGATAAAGATAGAGATAATTTAGAAAAGTTCAAAAAAGTTTAATGTTCTTCACTTAATTTTAATATTGATTAAGTATTAATATCCTAATAACATACATTACACTCTAATAAACATCAATGGTCATTTTGAAAATTGCATAGTAAAATTCCAAACTCTAAGATAAAAGGTATGAAAAACTAAATTCATTTTTTACTTGAGGACAAGCAAAGCTTAAGTTGGGGGGGATGATAATAACTATAAAAACACTAATAAAAGCATTAATTTATAAACTAATTTATTTTTATTTTTAAAAATTAATATTTTTATTTATCTTGTGCAGGAAAATAGTTTGTCAATGAAAAGAGCTCAAATTTTTGGTTAAAATGAACAAAATTTAAAGCAAATCAGATATAAAACAAATCCAATATGAAGACTTAAAGGAAAAAAAAAAGAAAAAAAAAAGAAAATTGGACTAGTTGGTTCACCTAACCTGGCCCGGTCCATCCAATCAAGCATGGCCTAGCCTAGCCTGTGTGTGCAACTAGCATGCAAATCCCATCTAGCCCACAACCCATTAGCACGCCCGCAAGCCTAGCCCAGCTCCCTAGCACCTGACGTCATGAAACTACATGATCCATGGTGGACCGGTGACTGACGTGGCAGGCATGGACCCTTAAGGGTCCATGGAATTTTTTACGTGGCTCATAGGGGCAATTTTATCATTCTACATGGCATGTTGCACTGTGATTGGATGGGTTTTATTGTGTGGTCGGTTCATGGGTGGTGCATAGGCACTGTTGCATGATCAGATGGTGCCGCTCATCCCTGGTCGAGATCCAATGGCTAGGGTTGGTATCCGATTTGATTTAGAATTTTGGCATTCTATTTGATGCCATCTAATGTCTTAGACTCTTCAGAAGACTTGATCCAATGATTAGAAAACAATCTGATAGGATTTAAGCCCTTAAATGAGAGTTTTTTGGGATTTTTTAAGGTGCTCAATTTTTTGTATTAATAGAATAGAGGCTTATTTGACTCATTTCAAAAATCTTAAATCAATTTTTACCTAGATTCTTCATGCTAGTTCTCTCTCTACTCTATAAAAAGGGCACCAGGCAACCAAAATAAAGAGTCTTTGGTCAAAGAGAAGTTATGGTATAGGATAAAAGCTATGCTTGGGTTGATGGCTGCTTCGATGCAATAAGTGTGGACAAGAAGAGCTTACTTTTTATGCCATCTTCACGCCAACGTTGATCCAAGATCAAGATCAAGATCAATATCTAGTTTTTATTTATTTTTTATTCTTTTTAATTTCATGTATTTAAAATTTTAGTTTTAATTTTAGTACAAAATTTATTTTATGCTTTTAAAATTTTAACTCTATATTTTTAATTATAAATTTATTTTTATTGCATGTAGCTGCTAAGATCTAGATAATAGGTCTTAGTATCCAAAATTTATTTTCATACTATTTAAATTTTTATTATTTATTTTTATTATAATTTTAATTTTTGATTTTCAACTTTAATTCTATTTTTCAAATCTTTCTTTTTTTTCTAACATCAAAGATTTCAAAACTAAAATACTATTTTCTCCATGGATTCAACCTAACTAATCACTTTTTATATATTTTTAATTATTTAAGAAATCAAAATTAAATTGATAAATATGGTGTCTTAACGACAACATCATACTCTATCAAGAATTTTGTAAGAATAGCTTCTAGTTGAGAGGATTGTATATGAATATTGAGAGTAGATAATCTTTTCTTATATTTATTTTTTTTCATAGTAAAGCTTTGCATACCCTATGAAGGTAGATCTTAGTCTAATCCATATACTTGACAGTCTTCTATTTTATTTTTTCTTTCTTCCTATCATAATATTATGGTACGAGATTCTCAATAATTAGTATCAGAGTCAGACAATACCAAAGCATGAATTGCAATAGTGATGATAAAGATTGAAGATGGAGAAGACAAGTGCAATCAAGATGGAGATTAATAAGTTTGATGGAAAAGATAATTTCTTCTTATGGCAAGTAAGGATGAAGGATGTCCTCATCCAACAAGCTTTGATCGATGCTCTCATGTATGAGGAGATGTCGACTATCATGAAGGTGCAGGATTGGAAGTGGTTCCAAATATAGGTGTTGAGCATGATTTGCTTATACCTAATAGATGATATGATGATCCATATATTTGACGAGACTTTTTCAATGGTGATGTGGTCGAAGCTCGAGAAGTTGTACATGGCAAAATTGCTCACCAACATGCTATTCTTTTGAAGATAGTTCTACTAACTATAGATGATCAAGGGGCAGAGCATGTAGGAGCATCTAAGCAACTTTCAGAAAATTCTCATCGATCTCCTCAGATTGGCGAAAAAGTTGAGGAGAAGATCAGGATGTTGGTCTTGCTAGCATCGCTTCTTCCTTCATATGAGTCCTTAGTAACTGCTTCTCTAGTGGAAAAGAGCACCATCAAGATGGACATGGTTACTACTTTGATTCTCCAAAATGAGATTCTCAGGAGGAAGAACCTAACTTCGAGCATAGATGGTGGTAGCTCAACTTTGATGATTTTTGGAGGAGCAGATGATATAAGATAGAGTGGTAGGAGATCGCAAGTTGGATGGTCTAGGTCTAGGATGAGCGATTAGAGCAATATCAGGTGCTACTAGTATGACAAGTTGGGGCATCATATCAGAGATTATCCATAACTTAAAGATCAGATACAGGCTATTATGGCAATGGCCAGTAGTAATACAGAAGATAGTGATGTCCTTCTGATAACTAATGTGGTATCTGCTTCTTACTTTCAGTGGATTATGAATTCTGCTTGTTTCTATCATGTATGTTGTAGAGAGGAGTTATTTGACTTCTTGGAGACTAGTGAGGGTACTATGTCCTTATTGAATGGATCAAGCTGTGAGATCAAGGACAGTAAGATGGTCAGCATGAAGCTCCATGATGAAATAATGAAGAAGTTCGATGAGGTTCGATACATACCTAGCTTTAAAAAGAATCTAATCTCACTAAGCAGACTAGATTCGATTGACTTCAGATGGAAAGATGATGGAGGAATCCTAAAGGTCATACATAGCAATAAGGTGGTAATTAGAGAAAAAAAGTATGGAGGACACTACCTCATGATGGGGAGCCTAGTGCAAGGTGGAGCCCTAGGAGCAAGTAGATCGAGTATGAGATAGGAGACTCGAAAGGATAAGAGATGATGTCGCAGAGTAAAGTTTTTATTGCCATAAGAGACTTCTTCGAGTAGGTCTTTGGTCAGAGTGGACACAGCCTATGATGGAGGTAGGATCGAGTGGCTTGGCTCGACTTTCATACTTGTCCATCTATGAGACAGTAGGCATATGCCTCAGGGCATGAGGGGAGATCATCTAGAAAAGCTCTCAAAGTTTGGAGGAGGCTAAATATCAAGTCAAGATAAAAATTATTGAGAAAAATACCTTGAATTCAATCCACAATAAGCTCAAAATAAGGTCTAGGATGATGAACATCTAACAAGCCCAAAAACAATCCAAATAGAGTACAGATGGAGGAGATACATGCAAAGAAAGGCTGGATAAAAAATGTACAGCACACGAGCTATCAGAGAGGTCCCATAGGCCGATGCATGGCATGGGCCAACCGCAAGCGTGTAGCCTAGGGTAGCACGAGTGCGAGCGCTTGGCCCAGTGCGAGCGTGCAATCCAGCACGGGCATGCACCACGTGTGGCCCAGCATGCTGCTAGGCCTAGCGCATGCGAGCGCACGTGCAAGTAGGCTGCAAGCATGGCCTAGCAGGCACCCAACGGGTGTGCACGTATGTTGATTGGGCATGGTCCACCATGGACTGCATAATGTGGCATGGTCCATGCGGCCATTATGGACTGGCCCAGTTTATATCATGTTTCATGCGGTGTTTGGGAGTTTTTTGTTGTTGCTACAACATGATGTGCGTAGGGTGGTACCAGTTCACGTCGGGGGAGGTTCATGCATGGCCTACAGGTACAAAATGATCAAATTTGCATGATCAAATGGATTAAGGAATTTGCGGTTGGGATTTGATGGCTACAAAGAAAATAAAGTTATATTTGATGACTACTCTTCATCTTGGATTGGATTTGGAGCCCATAAAGAGACCTGTGGGCAGCAGAGGATGAAGCAGATGGTTGCTAGAGCCGAGAGCAGTTTGGTAGAGTATCCAATGACTACAAGTAACAGATCTTAAAGGGGCCAGTAGACAATTAAAGTAGGGGGCTTCAGGTAGACTGTCAGGCAGCGGACAGCGGTCATTTCCGAAGATCTTCAAGAGAGAGCTTTGTAATAATAGCTTCTAGTTTATAGGATTGTATACAAGTGTTGAGAGTGGGTAATCTTCTTTTGTTTTTATTTCTTTCTTATATTAAAGCTTTGCATGTCCCATAGATGTAGACCTTGGTCTAATCCATGTATTTGATCATTTTTTATTTTATTTCTTCTTTCTTTCTATCCAATATTCTGGTATGAGATCTCCAACATTTGCATCTTCGCCACCTCCCTTCCCTTGATCTCATTTGGGGTTGGTGTCTGCCATTCGAACAAGAGCTCGTTGGTCTAGAGCAATGAGGGCCAAATATAACAAATCTTTTTCCCTTCTATTTCCTTCATCTTTGAGCAATTGTGACACTTCAAGCTCCTCTTTCTAAACCAATCAAGTGTAAATACATCCATGGGGGTCAACAAACAAAATATTTAATAATGGACTGGGAAGATTTGTCGTAGAAACTCATAATGTAATTCCAATGTGATTGGCCACATTAGATGCCTACCAATAATTAGTTGCACTTTTGGCTACTGTACATATATATAGATGAGAAACCTCAATAGAAAGTAATGTGTATATCAAATAACCAACAATCTAGTAAAAGGGGATGGAATCTAACATCAGCAGGTAGTGGATCTAAAAGCCACCTAAAAGCTCCTTTTCTTTCCTTAGCTTCAGGTTGTATCTTTAATGTGAAAAAATGATTGATCTTCTTATGCGAGAATAATCATCCCATAAAGCTTGGTGCTTTGAGATTGATGCAAAAAACTTAATGGAGAGCAAATGGAGTGGACTTGATGCATAGGATTTTATCCATTTTGATTTTTTTTCTTGTATGATTTGATTGCACTCGCTCCATGGAGAGAAGAGGAGAGGAGATGCATGACCCCTTTTGCCAGCACTCTCGAGGTGGAAGGTGGCATGGTGGGGATGGAGGAGGGATACTCAAATGAAGATGGAGGAGGGTAGACAAACAAGCTTCTCCTCTCCCTCTCCATAGAGATGTAGATCACACAACTATCAAAGTCCAAAGCACCCATGAAGGACATCAGGCTAGCAGGGATATAGAGGCAGGCTGCTAGTGCCAGAAGAATCAAGGATTTCTAGTATGTATTTTGAAATTTTTTCAAAAATCTAATGGTAGAAGTTACAGATTAATCCAATTAATTGATGAAATATGCAAATAAACCCTAGATCTAGGATCTAATAATATGATCAAAGCATGTATATAAATCAAAAAATTAAATAAAATATAAAACCAAAATATTGATCATATCAACATTAAATAGGAAAATTAGATCTGATCTAGTGGAAGAAAGAGATCGAATCTTTCTTATCATTCGTAAGTCAGGATCTCAACTTGTTGATCTAAGACTGAGGTTATCGCTTAGAGCTACACACACATCTAGCCTATGAGAAGTCCACATGAAGTCCCGATCATGATCAGAAGTCCAGCAATCTGGAAATTAGTACATTGTGCTAGCACAGCACTGATCCTTTGTCGATGGTTGATGCCGAATCTCTTTCTTCAATTGACTTGAACTCTTCAAGGACCAAAGAAGGAGAAGGAAGAATCTGGAAGAAGCCTTATTCCCACATTTTTCTCTCAAAAATTGGTGGAAGAAAATTTGCAACACAAATCCTAGAGAAGAACCTTCTTCTTTAGGCCTTTCCTCTCACCTAGGCACAATAATTTATGTCTTTACAAAATCCCACACCCTCAACCCTGATGTGCCCAAAGTCTCCACTCCCAAGCCCTCTCTCTCAGGTCTATAAACTCTAAAAAAATCATGGGCTAACTTCCTTTATATAGAGAGTTAGAGAAGAGTCCCCGTCTTGGTCAAACACTTAGATAGAGAATCCAAAAGAGACTAGGATTGGGGCACCAACTCTTGGGCGTGCCCTCTTTATTTTATGGCATAGAAACTTGGATATGGCATACAAATAAATCCTCTTTCTCCCATAAAAATATCAGGAATAAGTCAGATTAATTGGCACCATGAGTATTGGTTTATCCAAACTCTATCAAATAGAGTTTGGATCATCACTACTTTGTTTTGATCAAATCCAAAATCACAAACCATCTAAAAGGGATATGGTGCCAAGGATTGGCATAGAGCCTCTCTAGAAATTAGATTTCACATGAAAAACATCTATGGAAAGGACATAGAGAAAGGGAAGGTGGTGCAAGGGAGGAGTCCTAGTCTAACTAGGACTTCATGCTTTGACTAGTCAAACCAAATCTTTAGCCCAATTGAAATAGATCTTGATGCAACCTAATTAATGGTATTCCTAACTCAATTAGAAACTCAATTAAATCAGTTTAAATCCAATAAAATTTTGATTTAATTTTTTAATTAAATTAAAAATTAGGTGTACTCAAGTTCTAGTTCAACTAGAAATTGTTCTCCGTTATAATTGGCTTATCCAATAAATCAATTAGACTTGATCCAATCAAGTCCAAAATAAAATTAATTGAATCATATTCAATTAAACTTGATCTCAGCCCTTTAGCTCAATCAGATTGAGCCAATTAGTAATCCGATTGCTAATCGATCATCCTACAATACTTGCACTAGGTCAAACATCAATCGTATTTAATGTTTAACCCTAAAATGATTCCTAATCATTGATCAACCATCCGATCAGATCGAGATCTCTATTATGTGTGATCCTGTAGATTCAAACTTAAGCTAATAGCATAGAAATAAATTTTTTTATCAATCAAAATGACCATCTAGCAATGGTATCCGATGGTTAGACAGGTTAAAAGTATAAAGCAATGCTCTTAGAACCCATGTGGATATGGTTTCTATATAATTCATCTTCTTGACCTAAATGCTTATAGACTCGGGGTTTAACTATCAACCATGCATAGATCATCCATATTGTATTTTAAAATATCAAATCTAACTTATGGATTATCCTGGCTAAGATTTTGCTAAATTGAAATATAGCGATGCATTATCTCCAAACTCTTGGAGTGGTCAATCCCATCATGACCACTCACCAACTTCACAAATACTTGACTATGCCTACATACGTTTCATTGCTGAATTAGAAATTCAGATAGTCTGACATCAAAGTAAAGTGAGTTGCTTGCAAGCCACCGTGGCGATCTAAGGTCCAAGGGATATTTACCCATAACCCATCAGAGCAATTCTTAATAGTAGAATGCTCTAGAGTTGATCACATTCAGTGATGATATATCCCTACATCTTACCTGTATGTTATACTAGTATCTCTATACTTTTTGGTTAAGAGGATAACCAACTTATATGGTACACAATGATCTATACTCGATAAGCATTATTGTTCTGATTAACAACGTATCATTTGATCATGAATAGTTTTAAGGATTAATCGATAAATTCTTTTTTTATCGAATCTAAATCATCCTAAGGACTTCATCACAATATAAAAGTTCATTAGAAGATGTAGACTTATGATGAAAAATACCAAAATAAATATTTTATTCAATAATAAATTATTTACATTTACAAGATTAGCACGACCATCAATAGTCTAATGATTATCTTTGGGATCCATTTTCCAACAACTTCCACTTATCTTAAAGCCACTTGGTACAATATCTAATACTCATCTTCAACTTGTGGTTGTCAAACTTTTTTATCATTAAGATTTTAGTGAGGGGGTCGGCCAGGTTCTTCTTTTCATTAATCTTCTAAAGGTCGACGTCATCTCGATCCAAGATCTTATGGATCAAATGATAGTGGTACAGTATGTACTTCATCTATTGGTGTACCTTTGACTTCTTCATCTAAGCAATTGCTCTAGTGCTATCAAAGTAGAGCAAGACTGGACCATCCAGATTGGACCATCCAGACTAGGCCATCTAGGAAGGGTGCTACTCTAAGCTCAGTGATGAACTTCTTTAGCTATACAGCTTTCTTCGCAATATCTAATATTGTAATATACTCTGCCTCGCATATTGAGTCTACCATAGTGTGCTTGTTGGAACTCTTCTAGCAGATGGCTAAGCTATTTAGGGTAAAAACATAACTTGACACATTATTACTATCATCATGGTCAAATTGAAGCTGAAGTCTATAAATCCCAAAAGTTTTAGATCTAACTCACCATAAATCAGCCACTGGTCCTTAACATTTTTTAAATACTTAAGAATGGTTTTCACTAGCTTCCAGTAGTTCTCTCCTAGATTAGATTGGTATCTACTCATCTGGTCTTATACATATCATAGCGTATATAATAGATTCTACTGCCATAGCATATAAGATTCTACTCATGCACTCTCTCTCTCTTCAGGAGTTATCAGATAATTTTTCTTAGAGAGAAAAATTTCATGGCCTATCAGAAGATAGCCCTTCTTAAAAATTTTTCATGCTAAACCTCTTCAGCATAGTATCTATATACGTGGACTAAGATAATCCAAGTATCCTCTTAGATCTATTTCTATAGATCTTCATCCTTAGGATGTAGCATTTTTCTCCCAAGTTCTTCATGGAGAACTGAGATAATAGTCATATCTTTATTTCTTATAATGTGGGGACATCATTTTCGATTAAGAGAATGTCATCCACATATAGAATAAGAAATACCACTATTATATTATTTGCCCACTTGTATATGCAGGGCTCTTCTTCATTCTTAATGAAGCCATATATTTTGATCATCTTATCAAAATGCATGTTCCAACTCTAAAATGCCTGATATTTTGGACTCGTCTATAGATATGAACCCCTCAGGTTATATAATATACACCTCTTTGGTCAGCTCTCTATTTAGAAAAGCTATCTTTACATCCATCTACTAGATTTTTTAGTCTAGATGGATAGCTATCACAAGCATAATCTGAATGGATTCGACCATTGCTATAGAAAAGAATGTCTCATCATAGTCAATACCATAATGTTGACGATATCCTTTGGCAACTCAACAAGCTTTATAGGTCTTCACCTTACATCCACATCCATTTTTTTTTGAAGATCCACTTACACCCAATGAGTTTAACCCCTTCAGGTGGATCAACCAATGTCCACACATTGTTGATCTTCATTGACTCCATCTCGAATTTTATGGTCTCAAGCTATTTCTTAAAATCAAATCTCTGCATAGCATCTGTATAGATGATCATATCCTCATCATTCTCATCGAGTTCGATGAGATCACCATCCCAGAATAAGAAACTATAGTATCTATTTGACTAACATGGTACTCTATCTGATCATCTTAATGGTACAGGTACATAGAGCTCTGGGTTTAATCTAATTAAATTTGGTTATGGTTTAACTAACTATGTTAGCTTTTCTACCCATTGAATTTTCTCAAGTTTAACCTTAGAGGCAATAGTTTCTTTACTAAGAAACTTCTTTTTCAAAAGGATTACCTTAAGACTGATAAACACCTTTTATTCAATAGCATAGTAGAAGTAATACCCTTTGGTTTTTTTTGGATATTCTATGAAAGTGCACTTGTCAGATTTAGATCCAAGTTTATCTGTCATTAAATGCTTGATATAAGCTAGGAACCCCTAGATCCTAAGATGTGAGAGTACTGGCTTGTGCCTTGTCCATATCTCATATGAAGTTTTAACTACAGATTTATTTGGAATCTTATTTAGAAGATAGCAAGCTGATTCAAGTGTATATCCCTAGAAGGATATCAGCAAGCTGGTGAAATCCATCATGGATTGGATCATGTCTAATAGAGTCCTATTCCTCCTTTCAGACACACCATTATACTGTGGTATTTCTAGAGGAGTCCATTGGAAGAAAATCTCATTCTCTTCTAGATATATGAGAAATTTATCAAAAAAGGTATTCATCTCCTCGATCAGAGTGAAGACTAATACTCTTTATAATTTATTTTTCTACTTCACTTTGAAATTATTTGAATATTTCAAATGAATCTGACTTGCATTTCATTAGATAGATATACCCATACCTGGATAGATCATCTATAAAAATGATGAAGTAAAAATATCCATCTCTAGGACTTATGCTCATGGGTCCACATACATCAGTATGTACTAGACCTAAGAGCTTAGTGGCTCTCTCATCTTTTCTAGTAAAAGGAGACTTAATCATTTTTTAAAGAAGATAGGACTTATAGGTTGAAAGTAATTTACAATCACTGACTTCAAAAATTTTCTTTTGAGTCAACCTATTTATCCAATTTTTGTTGATGTGACCTAGCCTACAATGCCGTAAGTAGATATCAAACACATTATTTAATCTAGGATGCTTTCCTATAGAGTAGACTACATCATAAATTTTTTTTTTTTGAAATTTCATAATTATTTTTGGTCAAAAAGCTTATAGAAATGATATTTAATAAGAAACTAGGATAAAAATGATAATCACTAAGAATAATGGAATGAGACTCAAATACAAGTTTCAAGATCCCTAATGCTAAAACTAGAACTTATCTTCCATCTCTAATATTTAGAAATCTTTCACCTTACTTGAATCTCCTACTGACCAGCAATCCCTATAATGAGTTACAAATATGGTGAGAGCTTCTGGTATCCAATACCCAATCAGTTATATTACAAGTAGAGAAACTGTAAGAAGTTATCATATAAATATCTTGCCCAGTAGCAAATTACTTCTTTCTTGACCTATTCAGATCCAGAGAGGTAATGTACTAAGGATAATTCCTCTTCTAATGCCCTCATTTCTTGCAAAAGAAGCACTCTGCTTGACTCTTGTTAAGCTTAGGCTTCTTAGTCTGGCCTTGCACTGATGTCCTAGCTTGAACTTACACCTTCTTAGATTTTTTCTTCTTGTTCTTTTTTTCTTTCTTAAAGGATCAAGAATCAGAAGAAGTCCCTCCTACCAAATTCATAGACTCTTTGTGGAGGTGGTGATTCTTCTCAAAGTTTTGAAGCAATCCCAGCAACCTATGGTAATTAACTTCAAGCTTTATCATTCTATAATGAGTGAGGAAAGGGAGATAAAACTTGGATAGCAAGTTTAGAATAGCATCTTTTCCTAGCTGCTCATATAAGAAAAAGCCAAGCTTGCTCAAATGCTCAATCAACTCGATCATGTATAATACATGATCAATGACTGAAGCTCCAGCCATCATCCTGGCATTGAAGATGGAACAACTAGTCTTATGCCTCTTAACATCATGAGGTGTGCCAAAAGACTCGTTCAACATTTGAAGCATGTCTTCTAGCTGAGCTAACTCGAACCTATGATGGAACTCATCTCTTATAGCCGCCAGTATGATGCACGCACCATAGTTCGATCATTAAGCCATTTCTGATAAGTATCTCTGATTGTGCCATGTACCTTCTGGGCTGGCTCCTCAGGTGTCAGATCTGCTAGAATGTACAAGATTTGTTCAGGCTTAAGAACACTTCAACTTTCAGTACCAGCAATCGAAGTTGGGTTCTACCAACTTGTTATTATCCAACAATGATCGGAGTGATAGGATAGTGGCCATAACTGCACAAAGAAAAATCAAGACTTAATTAGTAAATGATTTATTAAACCTAAAGATTTAGATTTTAATCAAAAGATTCTTCTACCATTTTGTTTGAATTGATAGTCTTTATCTCTAAGTCAAGGAATTATTCTAATTTCTTAGTGGATATTAGAATCCATATAGATTGCACACAAGCCTGACTTTAGTCGATCAACTCATATACATCTAAGGATAGGTTCATAATCAATTATTTCTCTAAATAACTTTTAATAATTTAATTTCATTCTAGTCTCTAATTAGTAGGCTTTGGCCTCCATTGAAAAGGTCCGATTAGGTCCAACCATTAATATGACCATACTTGGTCCATCTAACTAATGAATGATTAAGCCCAACTTTGGTTGGTCGGCCTAATCATCATTTAGATAGATGCGGCTAAGAAATCATATTATGAATGATAATTCCATAAGTTGATAAGCACTAGACCTTTGGGCCTTCAATGATTATCCAATTAATAGATCCATTATCACTCACTTAATGAGAGGCTATGATCTAGTTATCATCATAACTATTTCATTTTTAAAGATCTAATAATTTTAGAAAATTTGGTTAACTTATTTTAAGAGAAGTGAGTCAGATGAACTAACTAATCATGATCCTCCCACTGACTTCACCAAGTTAGATTAAGGAAGACCATTAGATCTTAGGAGCATCTAAATCAATCATACTGATTTACCTAACTGATATGGGTCAACTTGAATTCTCAGGTGATCTAATCAAAACATAACTTTATCAAGAAGACTAGGTAAGTGAGATCAATGGGAGGAATATGCCATTAACTCATCAAAGACCAAATCAGTACGAGTAGCTCCTAATTAAAGACCATCGGTCGAAGCTGCCAGACTTACCTTAGACACCAATTGATTAATTAGTTTCGATTGGATCAACCTTGCAGTTCATGCTAGACCTCTTAGCCAAGAATCAAGTCCATTTGGTTCTCATTAAAGATATGGACATGACCAATTACAACTATTGTAATTGATCTAAAAAGATCTTGATCTAATCTAAGATAACTATTGGCTAGATTTAGTCAATTCTCTAATAAAGTCCATTCTTTAATCTAACCTTAGGTCTAACTCAATTAATAAACCTAATTTACTCTAACCTATTAACCCTAGTTTAATGATTAGTATCTTATAATCTTTAACTCATAATCCTAGATCCTACACAAATAGTTCTTATTTCTTAATTAAGTTTTAGACTGAGGCTTGAGGTTCGGTATTTCAAAAATAATTTTTATATTTATAAAATATTTTTATAATATGATTCTACTAATCAAGTTGCATTTTTGATTCATAATCAATATATAAATAATAAATAATATAAACATGAATCTACTTTTGATCTAATCTAAACATATTCATAATCATGTACATTTAATTAAAATAATTTTAGTTTTAAAAAACCATAAATTATTTTAGATCAAATCTAACATATTTATGATCATAAAAATTAGATTAAAATACTTTCAATTAAATTATAAAATTTTTTAGATTTAATCTAAAATTTTATAATTAGACTTTTAGATCAGCACGTACTAGGACAACCTCTCCACTGTAAGGGATAAATCCTACATTAGGACAACCTTATATGATCAGTTTGTATGATCTAAAATTTTTAGTTTTAGATTCAATTATTAGATTATAATTTAGATCTAATCTAAATAATAAATCTAAAACATGCAAAAAATCATGTAAAAAAGATCTAGGCTTTGATACCAATTGTTGGAAGAATCTAGTATTTCTAAAATGTATTTTAAAACTTTTTCAAAAATCTAACAGTAGAAGTTATCGATTAATTCAATTAATCTATGAAATATGCAAATAAATCCTATATCTAGGATCTAATCATATGATCAAAGCATGAATATAAATTTGAAAATTAAATAAAATACAAAACTATAATGTTGATTATATCAACATTAAATAGAAAAACTAGATTTGATCTAGTGGGAGAAAGAGATCGTATCTCTCTTACCTTTTGCAAGTCAAGATCTCAACTTACTAATTTGAGACTGAGGTTGTCGTTTTAAGCCACACATACATCCAGCCTCTATGAGAAGTCCACACGAAGTCTCGATTATGATTTGAAGTCCAGCAATCTAAAAATTAGCACAGTATGCTGGCACTGCGCTGATTCTTCATCGATGGTTGATACCGAATCCTCTTCTTCAATTAACTTAAACTCTTTAAAGATAAAAAGAGGAGAAGGGAGGATCTAGAAGAAGCCTTTTTCCTATATTTTTCTCTCAAAAATTGGTAGAAAAAAATCTACAACACAAACCCTAGAGAAGACCCTTCTTCTCTAGGCCTTTCCTCTCATCTAGGCACAATAATTTATGCCTTTATGAAATCCCACGCCTCAAACCTGATGTGCCAAAGGTCTCCACACCCAAGCCCTATCTCTCAGATCTATAAACTTTGAAAAAATCATAGCCTAACTTTCTTTGTATATAGAGTTAGAGAAGAGTCCCTATCTAGGTCAAACACTAAGATAGAGAGTCCAAAAGAGACTAGGATTGGAGCGTCCAACCATTGGGCGCCCCCTCTTTATTTTATGGTGTGGAAATCAGGATATGGAAAATAAATAAATTCTCTTTCTTTCATTAAAATATCAAAAATAAATTAGATTAATTGGAACCATAATTAGATAAGAGTTGGTTTATCCAAACTTTATTAAATAGAGTCTAGATCATCACTACTTCTTAGTTTTGATCAAACCCAAAAACACAAACCATCTAAGAGGGATATGAGGGCAAGGATTGGAGTGCAGCCTCTTTAAAAATCAGATTTTACATGAAAAAATCTATGGGAAGGGCATGGAGAAAGGGAAGGTGGCGCAAGGGAGGAGTCCTAGTTTAACTAGGACTTCATGCTTTGACTAGTCAAATAAAATCTTTAGCCCAATTAAAATAGATCTTGATGCAATCTAATTAATGATATTTCTAATCTAATTAAAAATTTAATTAAATTAAGTTAAATTTAATTTAATTTTGATTTAATTTTTTAATCAAATTAGAAATTAGGTGCACTCAAGTCCAAGTTCAACTAGAAATTGTTCTCCTTTATAACTGGCTTATCCAATAAATCAATTGGACTTGATCTAATCAAGTCTAAATCAAAACTAATTAAATTATATTTAATTAAACTTGATCTCAATCTTTTAGCTTAATTAGATTGAGCCAATTAGCAATCCAATTACTAATCGATCCTCCTACAATACTTGCACTAGGTCAAACATCAATCATATTGAATATTTAATCCTAAAATAATTCTTAATTATTGATCAACTATTCGATCAGATAGAAACCTCTAATGTATGTGATCTCATAAGTTTGAACCTAAGTCAGTAGCATAGAATAAATTTCTATACTTTATCGAAGTGACCATCTAGCAATGTATCCGATGACTAAATTGGTTGAATGTATAAAGCAACACTCTTATAACCCATGTAGATATGGTTTCTGTATAATTCATCCTTTTGATCTAAATGCTCATAAAAAACTCAAGATTTAATTGTCAACCTTGAATAGGTCATCTACATTGTATTTCAAAATATCAAATCCATCTCATGGATTATCCTAGCCAAAATTTTGCTAAATTGAAATACAACGATGCATTTTCTCCAAACTCTTAGAGTGGTCATTCCTATCTTGATCACTCACTGACTTTGTAAGTACTTATTATGCCCAAAAATCTTTCATCACTGAATTAAAAATTTAGATAATTGGGCATCAAAGCATAGTGAGTTGCTTGCAAGCCATTATGGTGATCTCATGTCTAAGGAATACTTATATCCATATCCTATTAGACCAATTCTTAATAGCAGAATGCTTCAAAATTGGTCACGTTCAGTAATGATGTACCCCTATATCTCATCTGTATGCTATACCAATATCTTCACACTTTTTGGTTGAGGGGATAACTAACCTATATGGCACACATAACCTATACTCGATAAATGTTGTCATCCTAATTGATAACGTATCATTTGATCGCGAACAGTTTTAAGAACTAAAATAATAAATCCTCTCTTTATCAAATTTAAATAGTTCTAAGAACTTTATCACAATATAGGAGTTCATTAGAAGATGTAGACTTATGATGAAAAATATCAGAATAAATATTTTATTTAATAATAAATTATTTATATTTACAAGATTAGTACAATCGTCAACAGACTGATGATTAGCTTTAGGACACACTTTTTGATAGCCAATGTGAGGATGGAGGACCTGTTGGGAATTATGTCCTAAAGTCAATCATCAGTCTGTTGATAATTATGCTATTTTATATTTATAAATAATTTATTATTGAATAAAATAATATTTTAGTTTTTTCATCATAAAGTCTATATCTTCTAATGAACTCAATTTATTGTGATAAAATTTTTAGGACTATTTAGTTTCGATAAAGAGAGGATCTATCGATTAGTCCTTAAACTATTCACAGGCAAATGATATGTTGTTAATTAGGACAACAATGTTAATCAAGTATAGGTCACTATATGCCATATAGATTAGTTGTCCTCTTAACCAAGGAGTGTGGAACACTGATATGGTATATAGATGAGATATAAGGGTACATCATCACTGAACATGACCAACTCTAGAATATTTTGGTATCAAGAATTGCTCTAATGGGATATGGATATAAGTATCCCTTAGATCTGAGATCACCATGGTGGCTTACAAGCAACTCACTATACTTTGGTGTCAGACTACCTGAATTTTTAATTCAATGATGAAAAGTTTTTGAGCATAGTCAAGTGCTTGTGAAGTTGATGTGTGATCAAGATGGGATTGACCACTCCAAGGGTTTGGAGAAAATGCATCACTGTATTTCAATTTAGCAAAACCTTGGTCAGGATAATTTATGAGATGGATTTGATATTTTAAAATATAATATGGATGATCTAATCAGGATTGATAGTTAAACTTTGAGTCATTCTATGAGCATTAAGATCAAGGGGATGAATTATATGAAAACTATATCCACATGGATTTTAAGAGTGTTGCTTTACACATTCGACCTATCCGATTGTCGGATATCATTGCTAGATGGTCACTTCAATTGGTATAAAAATTTATTTCTATGCTATCAGCTTAGATTCGAACCTATGAAATCACATACATAAGAAGTATCAATCTGATCGGATGGTTGATCAATGATTTAAAATCATTCTAAGATCAAACAATCAATACAATTGATGTTCGACCTAGTGCAAGTGCTGTAGGAGGATCGATTAGCAATTAGATTATTAATTAACTTAATTTAATTATGCTAGAGGGCTGAGATTAAGTCTAAATAAATATAATTTAATTAGATTTAGTTTGGACTTGATTAGATCAAATTCAATTAGTTTATTGGATGAGACAATTGTAAGGAAGAACAAGTTCCTATTCAATTAGGACTTGTATGCACCTAATTTTTAATTTAATTAGAAATTAAACTAAATTTAAATTTAATTTAATCTTATTTAATTAGTCTCTTAGTTGGATAAATATCATTTCTAATTAGGTTACATTAGTTTTGATTTAACTAGATTCAAATAATAAGTTGGACCAAGTCAAAACTAGAAGTCCTAATGTGACTAGGATTTGTCCATCTTGCGTCATGTTGCTTTCCATGCCCCCCACACCAATTCCCTTGGAATTTTCATGGTAAATTTTATTTTTAGAGACTATCTATGCCTTTTTTATATCTCCCACCATTTTAGAAGAAACTTAGTTATGGAATAGATCAAAACAAACAAGTTGTTTTGACCCAGGTCTCTATTATATAGAGTTTGACATATCATCTTTCCTTATTTCTTTGAGAAACCAAACCACCTGATTTTCCTTTGATTTTTTCATAAAAAATAGAAGACTTATTTTCACATGTTTCGTAGAGTCCACAAAAAAAAATAAGGAGGGGATGCTCAAGAGTTGGGCGCCCCAATCCTTGCTTAATTTGGATATATCTTTCTAGGTATTTGACCCAGCCAAGGACTCTTTCATAACTCTCTATTTAAAAGAAGTTAGGGCATAAGTTTTCTATAGGTTTTAGACCTAAGAGAGAGAGGTTTGGAATGTGGAAAGGTTGGGTGCAAAGAAGATCTGGGAATGGTGCTTCATTGAGATAAAAACTATTATGTCCTGGTGAAAGAAAAAGAAGGGAGAAGAAAGGGTTCTTGTTGCCTAGGTATGGCTACCCAAGAGCGGGGGGGAGGGGGGGGGGAGGGGTGAATTGGGTTTATAAATAATTTTGGTTAATTTAAAATCTAATGCAAATATGTGCTCTTATTTAAAACAACTTGAGTCTTTATGATGAATATATATAAAGTATAGCAGTGGAATTAAAAGCAATGAGATAATTCAAGTGAATAAAGCAAATAAGTAATACAAGAATGAAAAGCTAGAAATTAAAGCACACCACAAACACAAGCAATTTATCATGGTTCGGAGCAACCCACTCCTATATCCACCCTCCAAGCTTTTTCTAGGAGTTCCACTATAATCCTTAGATTATAGTGCGTTTGTTTTGACCGAGATCACAAACAAACCCAATTGATTTTGTCAGGCTCACCAACCACAATCCTACATCGATAGTTTTTCGGATTCACTATCAACCCAGTTGGTTTTAACCTAGGAGCACCAACCATAACTTTTACATCATCTAATTACTGGCTTGGACTTGCCTACACCTTAAGTTTTTTTCCTCCTAAAGAAACTTGTAAAGAAATACAAATACAAATAACAAATTTCAGCACAAAAACAAAAACAAAAAGGAAACTCTTTTGAAGCTCAAAGAAATGGCTAAGTATATGCTCTTTTGAAGCTTTACTTCTCTTCAAATGATGCTGAGAGATTGCTTGAGATGTTGTGGAAGATAACTTTTGAATGCCCTCTGAAATCAAAGCTTAGTTCCTCTCTTTTTCCCCTCTTTTTGATGTTCAATGAAAACCTCTTAAATCCAAAATGATTTTACTTTAAAATCTTTTTTTCTTACTTCTCAAATATTTCTCTAGCCTTTTATACTTTTTGTGATGGCTGGATGATTAGTTCTAGCCATTGGAAGAATAGCCATTGGAGTGGAGAAATGATTGTTTGAAAAAGCTGTAGAAAACTAGCCGTTATGATCACTGGGTCGGCTCAATTTTTGACTGGATCGGATCAGTTACAACTGGGTCAGCTTAGTTTGTAGCTGGGATGGCTTAGTCTCCTGGTTCTTGAAAAATTGGCTTTCTATCTTTTGCTTCCACTAAGACTAGGTCGGCTCAGTCTCAGACTAGGTCGGCCCAGTTTGCATGCCAAGCGTGCCGAGCAGTCCATTTCAAAAATGGATTGACCCTTTTGCTAAAACTTAATTTTCTTCTAATTTATGCATCCAAAAATTATGGGACTACTTCCAAAAGATTAGAAATCTTCTAAGCTTATTCTTGAGGCTTTCAAAATAGATTTTCTTCAATTTTGTAAAATTATGATTTTGCCCCTTGTCACTTTTCCTTAATCTTCAACTTGATAAAATTATAGTTTTAACTTCAACACCTGGAAAGACCTACAATCAATCTTGAAATACATGGTTAAATACTTAAATACTCAAATTTTGACAATCATCAAAATCAATCATGGGATCAACAATCTCTCTCTTTTTTATGATGGCAAAACTTTGAGTATATGCGTAAAAATATAATTTAATATGTTTCAATAAATAAGCTAGTATAAGTGATGAAGTGATAATATACATAAACATAAATGCACACTTCATGAAAGCTCCAATTAATGTTTCACATAATTTATATACTCAATATATCTCTCTCCCTTTTTGACAACATCAAAAAGCTCATGGGAAAAAATAGAAAGAAATCATCAAAATCAACATCAAGATATTAAATTGAGAGATGTATCAAATTCATAAAGTCAAATCAAAGAGATCATCTTCTCTTTTGAATGAATTTTTTTTTTTTATAAAAATTAATTTAAATTCAAATATTATAGACTCTCCCCTCTTTTTAGATGAATATGATCTTTTAATCAAATTTTTTTAAATATACACTTTTAAGCTTTAAGAGGAATAGAATTTTTTAAAAGATTTAATCATGAAATCAAGTATAATATGTACTTTAATATTCATTCTTTTTTTTTTCTTAATGAAAATCCATCATTTAAAGTCAGAAAAGATATGTATCGAGCAAATCAAAATATGAAACTAGTATATTAATGATACCACTTTAAGCCATTTTTAATTATTGAAGAATAATTTATTTGCCTGACATTACTTTAAATTTATAGTACTTTAAATCAAATTGAATAAACACATGAAAGCATAAATTGAAAAGACTATAAGGCATTTGATTTAAAATTTAAAATCAATACAATAAAGCTCAAAATAAGATAATTAATTAAGAATTTAAGATCATAAATTTATTAATATTTTTAATCAAATTAAATTAAAAAATATCTCTCCCCGTGCTTTTCATACTAATAGCTGGATTAATTTTATATTAAACTTTCTCCTCCTCTTTATTTCAAAATAAGCATATTTTAAATTTAGATTATCAAATTGAAATATATATATTCATTCTTTAGCATTATCTTCTATTTTTCTTTTTCAAAATTTGCATGCTTAAGCTTTACAATTTTTGTTACTCCCCTTACTTTAGCAAATAATGTAATTTTAAAATTAAATAAAATTTAAAAGTACAAGCATTAATTGAGTGAACTAAGCATTAAATTATGCATTTAATTCAAATAAACATAGCATTCACTCATGTAGAAACTAAATTTTTCAAAAATTTACTTTTTATTTGCTTCCAATGATGTTTACAATGATAACAATCCATTAAAATCCAAAAGTATGCCATGTAGATGTACTTTTTAATTTTAATTAATAAGAACTTTAGACTTCAAAAATTTGAATAATATAATCTTGAAAATACTTCTGTTCACTTTGATATTAAATTAAATCATTCAAAAATGTATCACAAAAATTTATCTCAAATATTATAATAGCAAGAATATAGGCATGAAAATTCATATTTGAGATAAAACAACTATTCTTTTGCTAAAAGATAAATCAATAAATTATAAGACATATTATAAGCTATTTAATTCCAAATGGATATATCATTCAGAGATTTGTTTAATTTTTCAAAAAATATCTCTTTCTCTTCTTAAGTAGTATCAATCAATTTGAAGCATAAATATATCAATCTCATAATTTATCTCAAGGTATAATATCAAGAATATATTCATGCAACCCAGATTATACACAAGGATATTTTCTTCATTTTATTAAAGATAAAGCAATAGAATACAAGATGATAATGATCTATTTGATATCAATCATTGATGTTTTTGATCAAAAAAGATGAATCAATTTAAATTCTGATCAAATTATCTTGATAAGTTAATTTGAATTGATATCAATAAATCATCCAAAATAAATCATAGAGAGATATTCTGTTTAAAATATTCTTCTCTTTTGCCAAAAAAAATATAATAAAGTTCAAGACAAGAATGAGACTATTGATATCAAGTGTGAGAAATTTCTTAAGAAGAATCTTCTTGATACCAAAAAAAATCTTCTTTTATTTTAATAGCTTTGAAAATAAAATCAAATAACAACTTGATTTGAAATTCAAACTATTTTGAGAATTTTAAACTATGATAAATCATTTTGAATTAATATTTACTAAACAATGATGGCATGATGTGAGAGAAGTTTAGATTTTACCAAAACATCATCATCCATCTAATTTCATTTTCAAGGCATCCATCAAAATATTTTTTTTTCTTTTCATTTCATTGAATCCTTGGTGTACCCGCAAAAATCACTTTCTAGATTTTGGTATCCAAGCCATCTTGGGTCCATTGAGGTTAGAGCACATGGTTTCTTTTGGAATTCAAATTTGTTTAACTAAAGTATGACCAATTTTCTTAATATTACATTCAAAAATTTTATGGCCTACTTTGTTGCATTTAAAGCAAACTATAGAAAGATTTTTAGAATAAGCTCTACTAAACATATTATTTATAAATTTTTATTTTCTTAATAAATTATAGCCAATTTCAGTTTTATCGAAAATAGTTTTTTGATTGATCAAAATAGATTAAAGCTTTTGAGAGCCAATTGTAAACTTATTAAGCATAGGCTTCAATCTTTCATTCTCTTTTCTTAGTTTTGAGTTCTCTTCCATAAGAGATTTTTCAAAATTCGAATGATTTTCTTTTTCTTTAGCAAATAAATTCTTTCTTTTATGAAATCATCTTTCTCAATTAAGAGTTTATTCTTTTCTTTAACTAAAGATTTTTTGGATTTGAGAAGTTCTTCCTTTTCTTTAGCTAAAGCATTATTTTCTTTCAAAATATCTTCTTTTTCAATTAATAATTTACTCTTTTCATTAGCTAAGAGAAGATTTGACTTTTTGAATTCTTTATTTTTCAATCTTAATTCAAAATCATCCATTAATTCATTAAAGGCTTCATATTCATCAAATGTAAAGTTGAAAGAATTTTCAGGATTTACCTCATTTGCATTAGCCATAAGGCAATGATTGACAATACCTTCTTCCTCTTCCTCATTTTTCTTTTCTATGCCTTGCTCCTTCTTAATCAAAACTTTCTTTTTTCTTTATCTTTTCTTCTTCTTTTTCTTTCCATCCTCATGAGCCATGAGTGAGCTTCCTTAACTTCTTGGGAGCTTGGTTCTTCTTCTTGATTTGCTCTCCCATAAATCATTTCTAGTTTCTTCCATACTTGATTCACTAAAATACATGAAGAAATTGCATTAAATATATTTAAATCCAAAGAGCAATAAAGTATATTCATGGCTTTAGCATTTAGTTAGATTATTTCTTTATCAACAATCAATGCATTATGTGTATGTGGGCCATTGATAATAATATTTCATAAGTTATAGTCATATGCTTGTATGAATATTTTTATCTTAGCCTTTTAATAAGTATAATTTGAGCCATCAAATAGTGGGGGTCGATCAATGGAATGGCCTTCATTAAATAGAGCTTCTATTTTGGGTTGCCAAGATCTTTTGCCTTTTGATCGCTAGGTCAATAAATAAATATTAGAGCACCTACTCTGATACCACTTATTGCCCAGGTATGGCTATCCCAAGAGGGGGGGGGGGGTGAATTGGGTTTATAAATAATTTTGATCAATTTAAACTCTAATGCTAATATGTGCTCCTATTTAAAATAACTTAAGTCTTTATGATGAATATATATAAAGTATAGCAGCGAAATTAAAAGCAATGAGATAATTCAAGTGAATAAAGCAAATAAGTAATGCAAGAATGAAAAGCTAGAAATTAAAGCATACCATAATACAAGCAATTTATAGTAGTTCGGAGCAACCCGCTCCTACATCCACTCCCCAAGCTTTTCTTGGGAGTTCCATAATAATTCTTAGATTATAGTGCATTTATTTTGACCGGGATCACAAACAAACCTAGTTGATTTTACCGGACTCACCAACCATAATTCTACATCGATAGTTTTTTGGGTTCACTGTCAATCCAGTTGGTTTTAACCCAAGAGCACCAACCACAACCTTTATACCTCTAATTATCGGCTTAGACTTGCCTACACCCCAAGTTTCTTTCCTCCTAAAGAAATTTGTAAAAAAACATAAATACAAATAACAAATTTCAGCATAAAAATAAAAATAAAAATGAAACTCTTTTGAAGCTCAAAGAAGTGGTTGAGTATATACTCTTTTGAAGCTTCACTTCTCTTCAAATAATGCTGAGAGGTTGCTTGAGATGTTATGGAAGATAACTCTTGAATGCCCTCTAAAAGTTTCTCTCTTTTTCCTCTCTTTTTGATGTTCAATGAAAACCTTTTAAATCTAAAATGATTTTACTTTAAATTTTTTTTTTTTTACTTTTCAAATATTTCTCTAGTCTTTTATACTCTTTGTGATGGTTGGATGATCAGTTCTAGCCATTGGAAGCATTGAAATAGCCATTGGAGTGGAGAAATGATCATTTGAAGAAGTTGCAGAAAACTAGCCATTGATCACTGGGTTGGCTCAATTTTTGACTGGATCAGCTCAGTTATAATTGGGCTGGCTCAGTTTGTAGTTGGATCGGCTCAGTCTCCTGGTTCTTAAAAAATTGACTTTCTGTACTTTCTATCTTTTGCTTCCACTAAGACTAGGTCGGCTCAATCTCAGACTTGGTCGGCTCAGTTTGCATGCCAAGCATGTCGAACAGTCCATTTTGAAATGGAACGACCTAGGGGTCATCCCTTGGGTTGACCGTTTTGCTAAAACTTAATTTTCTTCTAATTTATGCATCCAAAAATTATGGGACCACTTCCAAAAGATCAAAAATCTTTTAAGCTTGTTCTTAAGGCTTCTAAAATAGATTTTCTCCAACTTTATAAAATTATAATTTTGCCCCTTATCACTTTTCTTTAATCTCCAACTTGATAAAATTATAGTTTTAACTTGAACACCTAGAAAGACCTACAACCATTCTTGAAACACATGATTAAATACTTAAACACTCAAATTTTGACAATCATCAAAATCAATCATGGGGTCAATAGTTCTTCTCTAGGATTTTTTCTTTATCCCTTTCTCCTCCTTTTATGAGATTTTGAGAGATGAATCCCTTCACAAATCTCTTTCTTCTTCTTCTAAATATTAGAGGATCCAAGGATTGAAGGAGGTTCCAAATCAGCCATCGAAGAAGGATCAGTACAGTACTAGCATGCTATGCTGATTTCCTATCGTTAGACTTTAGATCTTAGATCAAGATCTTGTGTGGACATCCTATAAAGGCCGAACACATATGTGGCTTGAAGCAATGACCTCAACCTCAAATCAATGAGTTGAAGAATCTAACTTGCTAAGGTAAGGATGATGTGATCTTCCTTTTTGATGCTAGATTAGATCTAGTATAATATTGCTTTGATGTTGATTTTATCAACATTATCTTTTCTTATTTTTTAATTTTAAATTTAATAGCATGCTTAAATCATGTGATAAGATCCTAGATCTAGGACTCTTTCTTGTATTATTAATGAATTAATATGATTAGTTCATCTCTTTCGCTGTGTATTTTGAAAAAGTTTCAAAATCTGATCATGAAACCCTAGATCTATTTCTTTCAATTGGTATCAGAGCATAGGTTTCTTATTATATGATTTTTATGCATGTGTGGATTATTTATTTAGATGAGATCTAATTTATAATTTGATATTTAAATCTAAAATTGAATTCAGGATCGCACGAACTGATTTACAAGATTGTCCTACTATAAGATTTAGTCCTTACAGTGTAAAAGTTATCCTAGTTCATGTAGATCTAATATAAATCATAAATTTATTAGATATGATCTAGATTAATTTATAATTTATTATATTTAAAAATAGCTAAATTTAAAAATAAAATTTTTAGATTACATGGACTGATCTTATAAGGTTGTCCTGCTATAAGATTTAACCCTTATAATGAAAAGATTGTCCTAATACATGCCGATCTAAAATCCTAATCATAAAATTTTAGATTAGATCTAAAAAATTTTATGATTTGATTAAAAGTATTTCAATCTAATTTTTATCAATATAAATATTTTAAATTTGATCTAAGATGATTTATGGTTGATTAGAATTGAAATAGTTTTAATTTTGAATTACATGAACATATTTAGATATAGATCTAAAGTAGTTTCATGTTTATATTATTTACATATTGATTATGAATCAAACAAACAACTAGTTGGTAGAACCATATTGTAAAACTATTTTACAAATATGAAAATTATTTTTGAAATGCCGAACCCCAACCCTCAATCCAAAACTTAATTAAGAATTAAGAGTTATTTTGATTAAGATCTATGATTATGAATTGAAGATCCTAAGACATAAATCATAATATTTGGGTTAATGGGTTAGTAAAAATTAGGTCCATTAATTGGGTTAGACCTAAGGTTAGATTAAAAAATGGACTTAATTAGAGAATTGACTAAATCTAATCAATAATTGTTATAAAATTAGGTCAAGAATTCTCTAGATCAATTATAATAGTTATAGTTGATCAAGTCTATATCTTTAATGAGAACCAAGATGGACTTGATTCTTGACTACACGTTATAGCCCAAACTGTTAGGTTGATCCAATCAAAACTAATTAGCCAGTTGGTATCTAAGGTAAGTTTGATAATCCAGACCGATGGTTTTTAATTGGCAACCTACTTACTTGGCCATTTTTGATGGTGTCTAAGAAAAGCTTTTGTAGACCCTCCCCCGATCTCACTTACCTGGCCCTTTTGGTTTTTGATTAGATCATTTGACAATTTGAGCTAACCCATGTTAGCTAGGTAAATTAGTGTGACTAATTTAGGTGCTCCTAGACTAGCGTATCAATGGTCTCCCTTAATTTGACTTGGTGAAGTTAGTGGGAGAATATGATTAGTTGGTTCCTCTAACTCTCTTCTCTAAACTAAATTAATCAAATTCTCTAAAATTATTAGGTTCTTAAAATAAAATAGTTATGGTGATAACTAGATCATAGCCTTCCATTAAGTGAGTGATAATGGGTTCATTAATTAGATAATCATTGGAGGCCCAAAAGTCTGGTGCTTATCGACTAATGAAATTATCATTCATAATATGATTTCTTGACCACGTCTCTTAGAATGGTGGTTAGATTATGATAATATCATAAATTTATTAATAAAAATATTAATTTATTAATTAATTTATATTTATTTTTAAGAATTAATATTTTTATTAATTTAAATAAAAAATAAATTCATTAATAAAAAGATCTCATTTTTTTGGTTATAATGAAATAAATTTAAAGTCAATTTGATTTACAATGAATTTAATATGAATTTTTAAAGAAATAAAAATAAAAATTAAAGGAAAAAAATGGCTCAGTCGGCTCAAGCCATCGTGCCATATCAGTCGGTGCATCCAATTGCACCGAGCCAAGCCACCAAGCCACTATCAGCTAGTGCGCTCAGCTAGCCGGCCCAAAAAATGAAGTCGGCCCATGTTCAGAGCCCAGCCTATGCGCATCAACTCGCCAGCCTACATTTGGTCCATGGAATAGTGTAGACCGCCAGCTCAGCGATAACCGACGAATCGGGAAATGCCACGTCGTAGACCAAGACCTCTAAGAGATATACAACATTTCTGTTATGGCACATGGGGCATTTTTGTCATTTCACTCATCGAAACGTGCATGCCGATTGGTTGCGGTGTGCAGTGTGGTAGGTTCACACGGTCCATAGGAATAGTAAGTGCACGATCGGATGGCTGCAATTGCTTGCGGTCAAAATTTGATGGTTGTGATGATTTTTGTGTTTAATTCAAACTCTATCAGCTTCATCTACTTCATCGGACGATAGCTCTTGCATCTGGCATTGATCCAACAATCTAGAATGCTCTCAGTAGTGATCAGGACACCTAGGCATGCGATCAACAGCCTAATTTCCTCCATCAACATGCGATCAATAGCCTAATTTCCTCCATCAATGTGCGATCAATGATCATAATATTTTCTAACTTAATCTGAGCCATTATATGTCCGTTTTTGATATTTTTTAAAGTTTTGGATCACCATTTGACGGCCAAAATGCATAGAATTTTACAAGGGATGTGATCCAATGATTTTATATTGTTTTCTTCAATAAACATGGATCTATACCAATTATTTAGTCCCATATTGTTTGATAACAAAGTCTCCAGTCCTCCAACACTTATTTAAAGGACCTCAAGCCTCCAGAGTTTAGTGTCTTCGGTTAAGGTGAAACTTTGATACAGGGTAGAGCCAGGCTTTTAGCTAACAGCTGCTTCGAGGCAACTAGTGCCGAGAGGAAGAGCTAGGCTTCTACACTATCTTTCCACCAATGCCAATCCAAGATCAAGATTAGCCTGCTTCTAGTTTTTATTTTCTTTCTTTTTTCTATCTTTTTAATTTATGTTATTAAATTTTAAATTTTAATACAAAATTTCTTTTTATGCAATTTAAATTTATGCTTCTTATTTTTATTATAAATTTACTTTTATTGCAAGTAGATGCTAAGATCTAAATAGTAGATCCTAGTACTAAGTTTTTTTTTGCACTATTTAAATTCCGCTTTTAATTTTTAACTTTAATTTTATTTTCAAAATCTCTCTTTTTCTTTTGTAAAATCAAAGATTTCAAATCTAAAATACTATCTTTTCTGTGGATTCGACCCGACTTGCTACTATCTATGTGCTTTTAATTATTTTAAGAAGTTAGATTAAACTAATAATTATAATATTTTAACGACGGTATCATGATCTATCAAGTTTTTAGCGCCATTGCCAGAGAAGGCATTAAAATTTATTTCTCTTGATTTCCTTAATTTTTTTTATAAATTAATTATAAATAAAATTTTAATTTCTTTAATTTTCTATAAATATTGCTTAATAACTTTTTCTTCTTTATTTTGTAGAAAAAAAGAGAAAATAAAAGAGAAAATAAAAAGATTAAGACAAAGAGGAAGCTTCTAATCCTGCCTGGTGAGATCAATCCTAATCCTAGATTTTTTCTATTATTTATTTTATATTTAAATTAATCTAAAAAATACCTACTTAAATCTAATTAAAAGCTTCGTGATAAGATTAGAAATCCTAATTGCTTAGAGCATGCATTATATTAGTTTTATTTTTATTTTCTTTTTGGTGATCATTGGAGACAAGGTGAGCATCTCAACTTCAATTAGTTGCATGCTTCCAGTTTAAATTGCATAGAACCACTTGCTAAAAAATTTTTTGTGCATATTCATATTAAATCAACTTAAGGGCAACACCCAATTAAATAAGATAAGATGGTGATTTGATCACCCTTCCTTGGTCCATAAGTAATCAACCAGCATCCTGTATTGACCTAAGCCTTTAATTTTAAAATTAATTAGACATTAGCCCTAGGAACTCGAGCTCATTAGGATAAGAAATTCTAAAAATTGGATCGGATTAGGATTAATTAATTTTACTGATGTTTAGAAAAGTGGCTCAAGAATGACTGGGCCTGAAGGAAGGTGGTTACTTAATTGATTCTGTTAGCTTACCTAGCCAAGCATAATTGATGTCTAAGATAAGCAACGAGGGGACTTCCACCGACCTTACACTTACCTGATCAGTTGATTGGCTGATCCTAGACTTGGAGGGCTTGAAGGTGACCTTGGCAGTTAGGAGTTATCTAGATCTAGGACAATCCTTAGTCAGAATTGTTTGCCTAACTTGATTGCTAATCAACATCAAACCTAATTAAACCGTAATTCCTCTCTCTTCTTAGCTCTAGGACTCCTTAGGACCTCTTCTTTAGAACTCTTCTTTCTTTCTTCTCCTTTCTCCTCTTAAAATAAAATAATATAAAATAAAAATTAAATTAAATTAAAAATAATAATTACATAAATAAAATTATTAAAAAATTTTAAAAAATAATAATAATAATAAAAAAATTTAAAAAAATCTTAAAAATTTTTGACCCATACATTAGGATTGCACTAATACATATATGGTAGGAAATCGCTTTACCTGATCTAATTGAACCCAACCATAAAATTGAAAGGTTAAATCGTATTAAACCCAATAACTAAATGGTTGAAAATTTTAGAGAACTACCTAGGCAGATGAAGATATACTTTATTCCTTCCACCTATAACCCATTGACTTGTATCCAATTATCCAAAATTCATGCTATCCACTATGAGATCAAGCCAACCACAATCCAGATGCTCCCATCTTTCTATGGGAACATCAATGAAGATCCTTATAAGCACCTAGATGAGTTCTTAGAAATCTCCTCTATAGTGAAAATTTAAAATTTAACTAAGGATGTCCTTAGACTAATTTTATTTTTCTTATCATTAAAAGATAAAGCTAAGTACTGGCTTGGTACAATAGGAAGATCAATTAAAACTTTGGCTAAATTATAAAGTAAATTTTTAAAAAAAATTTATCCCATAGGCAGAACCAATATTATAAGGTAAGCTATCACTGAATTTGCTCAACTTTCAAGAGAACAAATTCACGAGTTATGAGAGAGACTTAAGAAACTTATTAAAAAATGCCCACACCATGGTCTATCTAAGTGGCAAATTATCCAAGCTTTCTATGAAGGGTTAGAAAAATAATACAGACAGATGGTAGATGCATCCTATAGAGGTGTATTCATGAACAAGAGTGAGGATGAAGCCTATACTTTGTTTGAAATCCTGAGTGAAAATTCAATTAACCATGCTTCATTATCTTTCTACCAAACCTAGGTAGGGTCCATGAATTTAAACATATAGAATCTAGTCCTAAGGCTGATTCAAATTTGATAAATAAAGTGGACCTTCTTGCTTAGAAATTAGATCAAGTCCTAACCCTAGGACAATAATCTCTTGCATAATTTACATCATCTTCTAATTATCAGGAGATTTGTTCAATCTATGCTAGCCTAACCCATCATGTAAGTGAATGTCCAATTGCTGCATAATTTTCATCTTTTATCCAAGAACAAGTCCAAGCTGCTCAAGACTACTCCAAGCTGATTAGTGATCTTTTTTTAAATTCATATAACCCAGATTGGAGGAACCATCAAAATTTTTCTTGGATACCCCATCAGACTTAGGCTCAAACCCAATATCAAAATTATGCCCATAATAAGGGTCAGCCTAGTTAGTCTTTCCTGCTATTACATTACAATCAACCATCATACCCACCTCCTCAACAGACCAATTTAGCCGACAATAGGTTTAATCAACTTCAACAATTAATTCTGAATCAACAACAATCGATCTTAACTTAACAACAATCTATCGCTAGGCTAGAAGAACGTATAGGATAATTAGTTGAGTCTATCACGAGGAGAGAACTAGGTTAATTACTGAGCCTATCAATTTTAAATTTTATAAACAGCCCATCTAATGTCCACCAACCACCTAGATCTAATTATCAATCTAATGTCCCACTTAGGAATCCTCAATTAGAGAATGCCAAAATAATTTCAAAACTTAAAAGTTAAAGGATTCTTATGGACCCATACCAAGATCAAATGAGAGAGGCTAGTACTAATGCTAGTCAAAATAAAAATTTAGAGAAACAAATTAATACTGAACCTAACCGCATAAAAGAACCTGAGCCAAGAACTAGTACTGATGCTGGTTCTAGTTTAAATGAGATAGATAAAGAAAAAAAAAGAACATATGATTTATCTGAGACCTATAAATCTGAAGTCCTATTTTCTTCAATCCTAGAAGCTGGTTCTTCTTACAAAAATCAAAAGGCATGCAATGAAGAGCCAATGGAGTTGTCTAAACAAAATTATATTAGTTTATCTTTAGAATTAAAGCCACCTTTAGTCACCCTTCCAGTACTCATTGAATCAAATTTACCTCCTAATCCAACAACTCAATTCATGAGTATTTTAGAAGAACAAATAGAAAATATTTTTAATAAACAAGGGTCTGAGAATGGAGTTGTAAATTATCTTTTCATAATTAATAATGAATATATCAATAAGGAGATAACAAACTATCTTCCTGAGATTGGCAATCCAAAATCATTGAAATTTGTCAATCCAATATTTGACACTAGATAGATAGACTACTTTGTGTCTAACTGAAGATGGTAAACTTAGCGCTTGTTGGAAGGCAACCCAATATTTAGTTTTCTTGCATCTAATTTTAGTTTATTTTTTTTAAGTCATCTTGAATAAAGTTGGAGGGAGAGCTTAAATTTTCAAAGACACATGCTGGACAAATAATTTTTTCACACCCTTCTATATTTTCTTTTTCATTGAGGATAATATTGATTAAGTTAGGAGGTAGAAAAAATATATAAAAAAAAAATAAATAATAAAAAATTTAAAAAAATAAATAATAATAATAATAATTTTTTTTAAAAAAATAAAAAACCTTAAAAAGTTTTTTAAAAAAATTAAAAAAAAACTTTTGAATAAACCATGTTTTAGGAAAGAAAATTTTGAGTAAAATAGATCAAAAAAAAGTAATAAAGTTAGAAAGTATTTGCTAATAACTGTAGCAAGTCAATAAGTAGATTAGTTGGTCAGACTTTTAGCAGCCTACTTAGGTCATTTAAAGGCTATCAGCACTTCAAATTGCACATACACACTAATGAGGTAAAGTAAGTATTGATTATAAGGCCTATCAAGGATTCAATTATCACTAAAAAATTAGTGATTAATATATACTCTAATTAAAAAAACTTAAATTTAAGGAAATAGCTACCTACCCAAAATAAAAGTGAAAAAGATAAGAGTATATGTGGATTGCCCTAAGCTTAGTAACTAGATCTCTGCACCTAAGTCAAGTGTGGAGATTCACCTCAAATAGTGGAGGGAAGGCCAGGATGCTCAGCAAGTAAAAAAAAAAAAGAAGCAGTGTGAAAGCTATCTTAATTCATCCATTTACCTTAGGGGTGTATAGAAAATTAACCAAAATAAGTGGTAATAGAAGATACACTTGTCCTTTAAATAAACACCCAAATACTAAGTTAGACTTCACAAACATAAGTGCTGGAGATCTTTGGATGAATTCTAAAAGAAGTTTTTGATTAATCTGACCATAAAATTTACTTCTGAAACTCAATACTTAGTTAGTGATACTGTCTAAACTTTTAATCTTAAATCCTAAAGCTATTTTTGTAAAAGAGAATCTCAATGAAACATGGTAATTAATCTAGACTAGTATGACATTGCTAAGAAACTAGCAATGAGTAAGTTGGAAGGTATGATAATATCATAAATTTATTAATAAAAATATTAATTTATTAATTAATTTATACTTATTTTTAAAAATTAATATTTTTATTAATCTAAATAAAAAATAAATTTATCAATAAAAGATCTCATTTTTTTCGTTACAATAAAATAAATTTAGAGTCAATCTGATTTAAAATGAATTTAATATGAATTTTTAAAGAAATAAAAATAAAAATAAAGATAAAAATTAAAGAAAAAAGAAAAAATGGCTTAGCCAGCTCAAGCCGCCATGCCATATCAACCAACATGCCCAACTGTGCTGAGCCAAGCCATCAAGCTGCTATCAACTGATGCGCCCAGCTAGCCAGCCCGAAAAGCAAAGCCAGCTTGTGTTCAGAGCCTAGCCCATGCACGTCAGCCTGCCAGCCTACATTTGATCGATGGAATAGTATAGATCGCTAGCTCAGCGATAATCAATGAATCGAGAAATGCCACGTGGTAGACCAAGACCTCTAAGAGGTCTACAGCATTTCTATGGCTATGCATGAGACATTTTTGTCATTTCACTCACCAAAACGTGCACGTCGATTGGTTGCGATGTGCGGTGCGGCCAGTCCACACGATCCATGGAAATGTAAGTACTCGATCGGATGGCTATGATTGCTTGTGGTCAAAATTAGATGGCTGTGATGATTTCTGGGTTTAATTCAAACTCTATCAGCTTCATCTGCGCCATCAGACGACAGCGCATGCATCTAGCATTGATTTGATGGTCCAAGATGCTCCCAATGGTGATCAGGACATCCAGGCATGCGATCAACGACCTAATTTCCTCCATCAATGCATGATCAACGGCCTAATTTCCTCCCTCAACATGCAATCAATGGCTAGAATGTTTTCTGATTTAATCTGGGCCATTACATGTCCGTTTTTAGTATTTTTGAAGCCTTGGATCACCATCTGATGGCCAGAATGCACATAATTTCATAGGGAATGTGATCTAATAATTTTATGCTATTTTCTTTAATAAACATGGATCTATACTAATTATTTAGTCCCATATTGTCTGATAACAAAGTCTTCAGTTCTCCAACACCTATTTAAAGAACCTCAGGCCTCTAGAGTTCAGTGTCTTCGATTAAGGTGAAGCTTTGGTATAGGGTAAAGCTAGGATTTTAGTTAACGGTTGCTTCGAGGTAACTAGTATCGAGCGAAAGAGCTGGGCTTCGACACCATCTTTCCACCAACACCGATCCAAGATCAAGATCAGCCTGCTTCTAGTTTTTATTTTCTTTATTTTCTATCTTTTTAATTTATGTAATTAAATTTTAAATTTTAATATAAAATTTTTTTATGCAGTTTAAATTTATGCTCCTTATTTTTATTATAAATTTACTTTTATTGCAAGTAGATGCTAAGATCTAAATAGTAGATCCTAATACCAAGTTTATTTTTCTACACTATTTAAATTCTATTTTTAATTTCTAACTTTAATTTTATTTTCAAAATCTTCCTTTTCTCTATAAAATCAAAGATTTTAAATCTAAAATACTACCTTTTCTATGAATTCGACCCGACTTGCTACTATCTACATGCTCTTAATTATTTTAAAAAATTGGATTAACTGATAATTATGATATTTTAATGACGGTATCATGATCTATCAGATTAATCAATCAAAGTTGGGCTTAACCATTCGTTGGTTAGATGGATCAAGCATGGTCATGTTAATGGTTGGACTTAATTGGACCTCTTCAGTAGAAGCTAAAGCCTACTGATTAAGGACTGGAGCAAAATTAAAATATTAAAAATTATTTAAAAAAATAATTGATCATGAACCTATCCTTAGATGTGTTAGATGTGTGTCCTAAAAGTCAGATTGGCTAACACTTGTAATACACTTTTAAGGGTAATTTTATCATTTTAACTATGAATAAATAAAAAAATTATTTTTTCTATCATAGTGTATATTTGAAGTATCTGTGATACATTCTTTGAGTTAATGATAATGATAATTTATATTTTTAATAATTAAAAATTTAAGGTATGAATTTTCATAATTAACTCATAAACTGCTCTTGACTATAGGATTGTCACAAAGATGGTAATCAATCCAGAAGGTTGGTGTACGATCACTTTCTTAAGATAGATAAGTCTTAAGTCTATGGTGTGGAGACATCAGAGCGAGAGTATAAATACTCATTAGAGAATGAGAGCACTGAGCATGACTACCTCGAGCAGTCATAAGAAAGTCTACCTTCTTATCGATGACTGGCTCGATGCTGTAGTAGTGTGTCTAGTTCTTTGACCTGAGGTACATCAGTAGTTCACCTTAAGGGTGTTATAGTTTGACTATACCAAAACTCGATCTCTTAGCCATTCGAAATCTTGAGGTGTATGTTGGCTATAGCATATTCATTGTAGGAATTGAATTGCACCAATAAAGGGATCTATCTACCTCGGTGATGAGGAATAGCCCTATGATAATCATGAGATTGAGTTCATAAGCCTATGGCCATGGTAGTATGATGATGATAAAAGAGTTTCTATTAGGTTTTCATATCAGACTCAAATCGAATGATTAATTCATATGATGGATATTAGGTTTGACGAGTTCACCTTAACCTTAACCCTATCGGAGCTCAAGATAGAAGAACCCAATCACATAGGTAGCTGCATTGAGAGATTCATTTTTAGTTCTGATAGTTTGCCATCATATACTGCTAAGTATCATTGGTGGATTTTGGGAGCAATTAGAATGATCTTGATGATCGATCATTTTAATTATATGAATCAGAAAAGTTTTGATCCATTGAAAGATGTTTCAATGATGTTGATGATGAAAATCATGACATATCTCATTACCATATGGAACTGAACTTAACTAGATCACACAAACAAGAGTTTGGATCTGGATGTCATCAATTGGACTAATTCAGTTTGATTGATTTGAATTAGATCCAATTAGATTCAAGAAAATCATGCTAGCACATGGTTGAGCCTAACTTTCTCCTTCTATAGTCTTTTTAGTTCATCTCGACTGAGCCAAATTGATTTAAGCTCACCAAAAAAACCTATATAGATTTGTCTTTAACTGACTGAAACTTGTCTAGGTCATAAAAGGATTGTCTTAATCCATCAGATGGAAATAAGACTACGCCTGCTAATTCCTATCACCACCTGTCATTTCCTAATACTACCCGAACATGAGATGTCCCAATGTAGGAAAGAAAGGGAAAGAGTGTGCGCCCCCTTTGGACATCTCCCTAGGGTGCACACCCCCTTTGATTTCATGCACAAGAATGTGGGTACACCCCTAGTTGGCGTGCGCACATGGAGAAAAGGCAGGAGTCGCATATAGATGGGATTCTAGGGATTGTTTGATGGAGATGGACTCTTAGGCGCCAAAGTGGTTGGGCCTATCCATCTATGGCACCACCAATAGAGAGTTGGAGGGGTCACTAACCTAATTGGATCAGATGACATCACCCCACCAATCAGATTTAGAACTGATTGAATAAAGGCCTCTGATTGGCCGAGGTGATGTGGCATTGCATGATGTAGCAGGGTCTATTTAAACTCTATCTGCGCCTAGGATTTCATTCTTTTGCCCATCTACCATGCCATAAGGCTGCCCCTCATCTCCTTCATGCCATCCTCGGATCCTCTCTCTCCCCCTCCATGCCCAAGGAGTTGGATGCAAATCCAGTAAGAGTCCAAGGAGCATTGGCGCCTAGATCAGAAAGAAGGCAACACTATTTCAAGAGATGATTGATGCTACTATTAGATATATGTGCCCTAGAAGCCAGAATTGGCTGACACTTGTAATACACTTCTAGGGGCAAAATTATAATTTTGACTAATATCAATAAAATGGGTTATTTTCTATCACATATGTATATTTAGTGTCTGTGATACATCCTTTGAGTTAATGGTAATGATAATTTATATTTTCAAGAGTTGAAAATTTAAGAAATGAATAATCATTGTTAACTCATAAAATGCTCTCGACCATAGGATCATCACGAGGATGGTGATTGATCCAGAAGGTTGGTGTGATTGAGATAACAGTTTCCATATGCCCAAAGGCCTTTTCTCCTCTCCTCCTCCATGCCAAAGCTTCTTCTCCCTCTCCTCTCCATATCCAAAATAGTTTTGGAGCTTGGTTGATGCGATCCAGATCAAAGAAAGGCGATCAAAAGCTAGAAGGCTGCACTGCTGCAAAGGACGACTGCTGATCTTCGAAAGGAGTTTTGAAGATCCTCCAGATCAGATTCAGATCTAATTTTTGGAGACGTGATAGAGAAGAAGAGGATCTCTAGATCTAGCTCAAGTGGATATCGATAGAGGCCAGGCGCTTGCATGGCTAGATCCAGAACCTTCCGCTGCATACAGGATCATCAACGGATAATAGGATTACCTGATTCAAGGTAAGTTAAATTTGATTTAATTTATCTAAATTTATTTTATCTAAATTTATTTTAATCATTAAAATAATAAGAATTAGATCTAAAATATCTTAGATCTAATACAGATCAAAGAAAAAAAATTTTGAAATATATCTCTTGATCTGATCAGATCTGAACGAACCTGGACCAGGAAATCAGGATTTCCCTTCAACTGATATCAGAGCCATGGTTCTAAAAGTATTTAGATCTAATTTTAAATTTATTTTAATCAAAAAATAATTGATTTTAGATGTCACATGAGATGTGACCAGATCTAAAATCAGAAAAAAATTAAAATTAAATGATTTGGATCTAAGATTAGAAGATATGTATGACTAGTTCTAGAATAGAATAGTTCTATAGAATAGTCTTGCATGTTTCTAATTTAATCTGATTAAATCATATTTTAGATCCTTTTATTTACTATTTTTTGATATTATAAGTGTTATAATAACATCTAAAAAATAGTAAATAAAAATTATTTAATTTGAATATCATATGAGATATGATTGATGCATGTCTAGACTAGTTGTAGAATAGTTCTACATAATTATCTAGATTATGGTTTATTTTGATAAGATCAATTTAAATCTAATTTTTAGATTATTATGAGATAATTTAGATCTAAAAACATGCATGATTTGATACATGAGATGTATGCAAAATATGCCATAATTAGATCTGATTTATATATGAGATATATGATATAGATCTAAAACTGTTTTGTAGTATTGCATGTTCCTGATTAAGGCGTTCCTCTTGGCCGTCCGGTCATAAGAATGAAGAAGAGGTTTAAAAGCCCTCTCTTCCATTCGATGGGGTGTTCTTATGATGTGTAGGGGTGCTGCGTGTTCGTCCTTAATCAAAAACTCTAAAACTTACTTTCTGCAAAATCCTAGATCCTGAAACCCTAGGATTTATTGTGCATATTTTATTTATGAATCCTACTTAATTAAGAATTAAGTTTATGGAATATTAATTAGGTCTAAAATTGAGAATTTTAGATCTAAGACATATTCATAATACTGGGTTCGGGCTTGGGTAGCTCAATTAGGTCTAAGCGGTTGATCAAACCGAATCAAGAGTTGGTTAGATGGGATCAACAATGCTTAAATTGACCAGCCTAATAGGATTAAGTCTGGGTCAAGATCGAGTCACGATCAAGCAAGACCTAATTAGGCTCAGAGGTTAGAGTCTGGATTGTAGGCTAACCCAATTGGTTCTGGCTCAACAATTTGGTGTCTAAGGTAAGTTTGGCACATACGACCGATTGGTTTTTAATTGGAAGCTACTCGATCTGAATGCGTTCTTGTACGAGTTAATGGCATATTCCTTCCACCGATCTCACTTACCTAGCCATATCTGTTGACACAGTTCTGATCTGAGGTGGTCAATAATCCGAGCTAACCCATGCCACTAGGTTAGTCATAATTGTTATGACTAAGCCAAGTCTAGTTTAATGAGACCTGAATCAATTCTCCCTAAGAAAAGATTAAGTCTGAGGTCTTCCACCATTGTAGATGTGCGGGCCCTTCCCGGGGTTGATTGTTCTCGACTGGATACAGTGGCTCAATTGCACCGGGAAGACACAACCATGTCTATTAGGCATTGGATGCTATGGGCTGGAGGATGAGTTGGGCTCAATATTTTGGATACGGTGAGAGACTCAATTAGGAACCCAGTCTATGCAAATGGTGGGTCTGACTTAACTAAGGAGTGGATCAATATTCCGGATACGGTGAGATTCATGAATTAGAGACCAAGTTTGGGTGCACCATGATTAGAGAATCATTGAACAAGAGTTGTTCACTCATTGGCTAACCCATCACCAATAACTGTTAGGTGAGGTGATGAGTCAGTTGGTGAGACCGCACCACCCACTAGAAATCATTAATCATGGAGATTTTCGCATCTCTACAGAGGGAGTGTAGGGATCCGAGAAAATAGTGGGAGCTAATTTGTTTAAAAATAAAATCTCTAAACAAATTGGTCAAGTCAAAATTACAGTATCTAACTAGAATCTTTGACTCTCTACAGGAAAATATCTACGTTCCAACCCATTGGCACGTATCCTGGATACACATAGACTGACTGGACCTAATTATAAAGATTGGCTCAGGAACTACAAAATAGTTTTGGGTTTAGAGAAGTTAACCCATGTATTAGACCAGGACCCTCCTACCTTACCAGTCCGTCCATCTGTTGAACAGAGAGCGTCTCTGGAGAAAATGGATAGACGAAGATAATAAGGCCAGATATTACATGTTGGGCTCGATGTCTGATGAGCTCCAGCGCCAACATGAAGATATTGGGACTGCTCGCCAAATGTTGGCTCACCTACAGGAGATGTTTGGTGAACAGAGTCGCGCAGCCAAGTATCAAGTCACAAAATGACTTTTTAAGGCTAAGATGCGTGATGGGCAGTCAGTCCAAGATCACTGTCTGACAATGATCAAGGACATGGAAGAGCTTGAGAAGCTCGGTGTGAAGTTAGACTTGGACCTGCAGAACGATATTATTCTGCAATCCTTGACTGATGCATATGGGCAATTCATCATGAATTACCACATGCATAAACTTCAGAAATTCCTTGGCCGAATTAATGAATATGCTGGTTACCGCTGAGCTTTCTATGAAAGATTCTAAAGGCTCAGTTCTTGCTATGGAACGGACTTCTTCCAAAAGAAAGTCTTATGGAAAGAAAAAGAAGTCTGTGAAAAAGCAAAAGGTGGAAGGATCAAAGAAGAAGAAGGCAGAACCGAAGAAGAAGGTCGATGTCAAAGGAAAGAGTTTCCATTGCAACAGCAACGGCCATTGGAAGCGGAACTGCCCTATTTACCTGGCCACCCTGAAGAACAAGAAGGAAGGTCCTTCTGGAGGTATGCTCATTATTCGAGCAAAACGTGAATGCCAAACGACCTAGGGATAGTCCAAACGATAGATATCTATGGCACCTGAGATTAGGTCATATAGCAGAAGATAGGATTAACAAATTGGAGAAAAATGGGCTATTGAGTCCGTTGACTTTCGAGTCATATCCAACTTGTGAATCTTATCTTCAAGGCAAAATGACCAAACTCCCTTTTGTTGGACATGGGGAAAGGGCCACAGATCTCCTTGCCCTAGTACATACTGATGTGTGCGGCCCATTTGATGTGCCGGCTAGAGGCAATTTTGTCTACTTCATTACCTTTACCGATGATCTATCTAGGTATGGGTATGTGTATCTTATGAGACACAAGTCTGAAGCTTTTGAAAAGTTCAAAGAATTCAGACATGAAGTAGAAAAACAAACAGAAAAACCCATTAAGGTTCTTCGATCAGATCGAGGAGGTGAATACCTTAGTCGGGAATTCCTAGACTATCTAAAGAAAAATGGCATAGTCTCTCAATGGACTCCACCAGGAACACCTCAACTCAACGGGGTTTCAGAATGGAGAAATCGGACCCTATTGGATATGGTTCGATCCATGATGAGCTTCACTAACCTCGCTGATTTCCTTTGGGGACACTCATTGTTAACTTTGATTTATCTACTGAGTAGGGTTCCCTCTAAAATTGTTCCTACCACACCATATGAGATATGGCACGATAAGAAACCAAGTCTGAGTCATCTCAGAATTTGGGGTTGTCCAGCTCATGTCAAAAGACAACAAGCGGACAAGTTAGAGTTTAGGTCCTTTAGAGCTCGATTCATAGGATATCCTAAAGAGTCATTAGGATACTATTTCTACATTCCAGAAGACCACAATGTGATTGTGAGTCGACATGCCATATTTCTTGAAAAATAGTTTATTCAAGACAGCAGGCATTGAAAATAGATCAAGCTTGATGAGAAAGTCTCACAAGTAGAACGAGCTAAGGACCAATTGGAACCAAATCAGGTTGAGCCAATAAGAACACTACCTCCTCCACCTCATAGATCGGAAAGAGTTTTTCGTCCTCCTGAGAGATACTTAGGTATTATTTCAGAGAAAGTAGAGAAAATATTCCTCGTAGGTAATGGTGCTCATGGTGATGATCCCAAAACCTACAACGAGGCGATATCAGATATCGACTCTGAGAAATGGCTAGAGGCAATGCAGTCAGAAATTGACTCGATGCACTCAAACCAAGTCTGGACCTTGGTAGATCCACCAGAAGGTATAGTACCTATTGGATGTAAATGGATCTTCAAGAGAAAGATTGGTACAGATGGGAATGTGGAGACATTCAAGGCTAGACTAGTGGCAAAAGGTTATAGTCAATGCGAAGGCATTGACTATCAGGATACCTTTTCCCCAGTGGCTATGCTAAAATCCATCCGCACATTGCTTGCCGTTGCAGCCTATTTCGATTATGAAATATGGCAAATGGATGTAAAAACGGCATTCTTAAATGGATATCTTGAGGAAGATATCTATATGGAACAGCCGCTAGGTTTCACATCCAGTGATACTGATCACAAGGTTTGCAAGCTGCAAAGGTCCATATATGGACTTAAGCAAGCATCTCAGAGCTGGAACACTCATTTCAATGATGTGATCAAAAAGTTTGGTTTCATCAAAAACGAAGAGGAACCGTGTGTTTTCAAAAAGATCAGTGGGAGCGCTGTTGTCTTCCTCGTATTGTACGTGGATGACATCCTCCTTATTGGAAATGATATTCCCATGTTGACGACAGTCAAAATGTGGTTGTCCAAGGAATTCTCCATGAAAGACCTAGGTGAAGCATCCTTTATTCTAGGAATTAAGGTCTATAGGGAAAGACCAAATAGGATGCTGGAACTTTCATAGAAGATGTACATAGAGGAAGTACTAAAGAGGTTTAGTATGGAAAACTCTAAGAGGGGATTAATACCCTTCAGACATGGTATTCATCTTTCCAAGAAGATGTGCCCCAGCACACCTGAGGAAATAGAATGCATGAGCAAGATCCCTTATGCTTCTGTAATAGGGAGCCTTATGTATGCCATGCTTTGTACACAACCTGATATAACCCATGCTGTGAGTGTCACAAGCAGATATCAGTCAAATCCAGGTGAAGAACATTGGACTTCTATGAAATGTATCCTTAAGTACTTGAGAAGAACTAAGTACTTGAGAAGAACTAGAAGAACACTGGACTTCTAGTATCAGAGCCAGGTTAGCAGTTCTTCATATCTATTTTAGATCTAATTTTATTTTTATTTATAATATAATATTAAAAAATTTTAGATATCACATCAGATATGATTAGATCTAAAATCAAAAAATTAAAAATTAAATAATTTAGATCTATAGTGTATGAGATGCATGACCAGAATAGTTCTATGTATAGTCTAGTGTAATCATATTTTTAATTTGATTAAATATAATTTTAGATATATTTTATTTTTATTTTTTTAATATTATAAATATTATAATTAAATCTAAAAAATAAAAAAAAATATATAATTTTAATTTTTTATTTATTCATATGAGATATGAAAGATGCATGCTTAGACTAATTGTAGAATAATTCTATGAACTATCTAGAATAATTTTATTTTGATGTGATCGATTTAAATTCTATTTTTTAGATATTATAGGTGATATATCAGATCTGAAAGCATGCATGTTTAATTAAGTTTTGATATATCAGATGTATGCAAGGCATGTATAGGTTAGATCATTAATTGTATATGTGATATATGATTTAGATCTAACTTATTTTATAGTAGAAAATATATTTTTGATTAAGACGTTCTCTTTGGCTGTCCAGTCATAAGATCAAAGTAGGATTTAAAGTCCCTCTTCTTCCATTCGATGGGATGTTTTTATGGCATGTAGGGGCACTACGCATTCATCCTTAATCAGAAATGAGAACTTAATTTTCTACAAAATCTTAGATCCTGAAACCCTAGGATTTTAATACATATTTTATTTATGAACCCAAACTTAATTAAGAATTAAGATTATGAAACCAATAAGATCTAAAAATTATGAATTTTTAGATCTAAGACACCTTCATAAAATTAGGTTCGGGCATGGGTAGCTCAATTAGGTTTAGTGGTTGATCAAACCGAATCAAGAGTTGGTTAGGTGGGATCAAGAGTGCTTAGAATTGACCAACCTAATAGGATTAAGTCTGGATCAAGATCGACTCACATTCACATGTAGTTGACCAAGTCAAGATCTAATTTGGCTCCATGGTTCAAACCTGGATTGTAGGCTAATCCGATTGGTTCTAATTTAATAATTTGGTATCTAAGATAAGTCTGACAGATACTGTTAGATATGTATGCCCTAGAAGCTAGAATTAGCTAACACTTATAATACACATCTAAGGGCAAAATTATAATTTTAACTATAAATAATCAAATGGGTTATTTTGTATCATAGTGTGTATTTGAAAGTATCTGTGATACATCCCTTGAGTTAATGGTAATGATAGTTCATATTTTTAAGAGTTGAAAATTTAAGACATGAATTTTTATTATTAACTCATAAAATGCTTTCGATCGTAGGATCATCATGAGGATGGTGATTGATCTGAAAGGTTGGTGTACGATCACTTCTTTAGGATAGATGAGTCTTGAGTCTATGGTATAAAGACATCAAAGTGAGAGTATAGGTACTCGTTAGAGAATGAGGGCACTGAGCGTGACCACCTCGAGCAGTCATCAGGAAGTCTACCTTCTCATCAATGACTGGCTTGAAGCTACAATGGTGTGTTTGGTTCTTTGACCTGAGGTGCATCAATAGTTTACCTTAAGGGTGTTATAGTTTGACTACATCATAACTCGATCTCCTAGCCATTTGAAATCCTGAGGTGTACATTGGCTATAGCATGTTCATTATAGGAATTGGATTGCACCAATAGGGAATCTATCTACCTCGATAGATGAGGAGCAACCCTATGATGATCATAAGAATCAAGTCCGTAAGCCCATGACCGTGGCAGAGTAAAATAATGGAAAGAGTTTTTATTAGAATTTTTACATTGGACTTGAATCAAATGATTAATTCATATGACAAAAATTAGGGTTTGACGAGATCACCTTAACCCTAATCCGATCGGAGCTTAAGATGGAGGAACTTAATCACACAGGTAACTACACCGAGAGATTCATATTTAGTTCTGATGGATTGCCACCATATGCTGCTAGGTGTCACTGGTGGATTTTGGGAGCAATTAGAATGATTTGGATGATCGATCATACTAATTATCTGAATTAAAAAGTTCTGATCCATCGGAAGGTGTTTTGATGATGTCGATGATAGAAATCATGACATATCCTATTATCATATGAAATTGAATCTAACTGGATCACACAAATAAGAGTTTAGATCTGGATATCATCAATTAGACTAATCCGATTCAGTTGTTTTGAATAAGATTCAATCAGTTTCAAGAAAATCATGCTAGCACATGATTAAGCCTGATATTCTCCTTCAACAATTATTAAAAATTATCTTAGCCGAGCCAAATGTATTTGGACTCACTCAAAAATCTTTACTTGGTCTGACTGTAGCTTGTTCAGGTCAGAAAAGGGTTATCTTAATTTATGAGATAAATTTGAGACAACACCTACCATTTTTCGTCACCTGCTAAATCTTATCTTTTGACTTTGGTCAAATATTAACCTTTGACACTTAGACATCTGCCCATGTGTCATGCACCTATATGAGAGAGCTTTGACCTTTGTCCCCCTGCTAAATAGTAGAAAGACAAGGGGCACATGCCTAGGGAGGCCTGTGCCTAAAGTGGATAAGGATTGGAGTCCCATACAAATGGGAATCCAGTTGCTTGTTGCTTCATACTAAGGTGGCACCAAAGAGTCTTCTTTAACCAGTCTTGGCACCACCTAAGGAGGTTTGTGAGGGACTCTAATTTGATTGGATCAGGTGATGTCATCCCATCAATCAAATTTAGATCTAATTATATAAAGAGCCATGATTGGTCGGGATGATGTAGCACTGCATGGCGCAGCAGGGTCTATATAAACCTTATCTGCGCCTAGGATTGAGATGATCTATCCTTTGCCCATGCCACAAGGCTTCTCTCCCTCCCTCTCCATGCCACCTTCAGATCCTCTCTCTCCTCTCCATGCCCAAGAAGCTTTGGGCTCGAGTTTGGTGTGATCCAAGCAAGAGAAAGGCGATAAGAAAGAAGAAGACAACACTGCTGCAAGAGACAACACCCAATTTTCAAAAGATATTTTGAAGACCTTCAAGATCAGATCCAGATCTGATCTTTGGAGTATAGATTGAAAAGAAAAAGATCTTCAGATCCTATCCAAGTGGACATCGGTAGAGGCCAGGTGCTTGCGTGCTTACATCCCAAACCTCAGGCAAACATCGGGATCATCATAGGATAATAGGATTATCCATAATAAGGTATAATTAAATTAAATTAAATTAAATTTATTTTATTTTTATTTTATTAGATTAATAAAATTAGATTTGAAGAGTCTCGAATTTGATTTAGATCTAAGAAAAAAATTTTTGAAATATCCCTTTTAATCAAATCAGATCTGAACGAATCTGACCCAAAAAATAGGATTTTTCCTTCAACTGGTATCAGAGCCAGGTTCCATAATTACTTAGATATAATTTTAATATAATTTTGATCCAATAATTAGATGATTTCATATGTCACATTAGATGTGATTAGATCTAAAATTAGAAATTAAAAAAATTAAATAATCTAGATCTAAGATGTATGAGATGCATGACTAGACTAAGAATAGAATTGTTCTATATGTAGTCTAGGATGATCATAGTTTTAATTTGATTAATTATAATTTTAGATCTATTTATTTATTATTTTTTGATATTATAAATATTATAATTAGATCTAAAAAATAAAAAATAAATTTATTTAATTTTATTCATATGAGATATGATAGATGTATATTTAGACTAGTTGTAGAATAGTTCTACAAAGTTATCTTGAATAAATTTAATTTGATATGATCAAATTTAAATTTTATTTTTTAGATATTTATGAGATAATTTAGGTCTAAAAATATGCATGATATGATACATGAGATGTATGCAAGACATGTTTATAAGTTAAATCAATTTTATATATGTGATATATATGTAGATCTAACTAGTTTTGTAGATTCATCATATTTTTGATTAAGATATTCCCCTTGGCTGTCTGGTCATAAGAACGAAGTAGGGTTTAAATGCTCTCTCCTTCCATTCGATGGGATGTTCTTATGATGTGTAGGGATGCTGCATGTTCGTCCTTAATTAAAAATAAAAAACTTATTTTCTATAAAATTCTAGATTCTGAAACCCTAGGATTTTATTTACATGTTTTGTTTATGAACTCTAAACTTAATTAAGAATTAAGATTATGAAATATATTACATCTAAAATTGAGAATTTTTAGATCTAAGATATATTCATAAAATTAGATTCGAGCTTGGGTAGCTCAATTAGGTCTAGCGGTTGATCAAATCGAATCAAGAGTCGGTTAGATGGGATCAAGAGTGCTTAAATTGACTAGCCTAATAGGATTAAGTCTGGATCAAGGTTGAGTCACATGAGTGATCGATCAAGTTAAGACCTAATTAGGCTTAGTGGTTAGAGTCTAGATTGTAGGCTAATCTGATTGATTCTGGCTCAACAATTTGGTATCTAAGATAAGTTTGGCAGATACGACTGACTAATTTTTAATTAAAAGCTACTTGACTCGAATGCATTCTTGTCGAGTTAATGGCATATCTTTTCCATTGATCTCACTTACCTAGCCATATTTGTCGGCTCAGTCCTGATCTGAGGTGGCTAATAATTCAAGCTAACCCATGCCACTAGGTTAGTCATAATGGTTATGACTATGTCAAGTCAAGTTTAAAGAGACCTAAATCAAATCTTCCTAAGAAAAGATTAAGTCTAAGCTTTTCCACCATTGTAGATATGCAGGCCCTTCCCAAGATTGATTGTTCTCGGTTGGTCACAGTCATTCAGTTGCACCGAAAAGATACAACCATATTTATTAGGCATTGGGTGCTATGGGCTGGAGGATGGATTGGGCTCAATATTTTGGATACGGTAAGAGACCCAATTAAGAATCCAATCTATGCAAATGATGGGTCTAACTTAACTAAGGAGTAGATCAATATTCCAGACATGATGAGATTAATGAATTAGAGACCAAGCCTGGGTGCACCATGACTAGAGAATCATTGGATAAGAGTTGTTCACTCATTGACTAGCCCATCATCATTAACTATTAGGTGAGGTGATGAGTCAGTTGGTAGGACTGCACCATCCACTAGAAATCATTAATTATGAAAATTTTTGCATCTCTATAGAGAGAGTGTAGGGATCCGAAAAAATAGTGAAAGCTAATTTATTTAAAAATCAAATCTTTAAATAAATTGTTCATGTCTTAATTACAAAATTTAACTAGAAACTTTGACTCTCTACAAAAAAAAGAAAAATGTCTACATCCAACCCATTAGCCCATATCTTGGACACCCATAGACTGACCGAATCCAATTATAAGGATTGGCTTTAGAACTTTAAAATTATTTTGGATTTCAAGAAGTTAACTCATGTATTAGATCAAGATTCCCCCATCTTACTAGCCCGTCCGTCCATTGAACAGAGAGCGTCTCTTGACAAATGGATGGATGAAGATAATAAGATCAGATACTATATGTTGGGCTCAATTTTTGATGAGCTTCAGTGCCAATATGAAGATATCAAGACTGTCCGCTAAATGTTGGCTCACTTGTAAGAGTCGTTTGGTGAACAGTGTTGCACAGCCAAATATCATATCACTAAATGACTGTTTAAGGCTAAAATGCATGATAGGTAGTTATTTCAAGATCATTGTCTGATGATGATCAAGAACTTGAAAGAGCTTGAGAAGCTCAAAGTGAAGTTAGACCAGGATCTACAGAATGATATAATTCTAGAATCCTTGATTGATGCATATGGATAGTTCATCATGAACTACCATATGCATAAACTTGAGAGTACTCTAGCCGAGCTTATGAATATGCTGGTTACTACTGAGCTTTCTATGAAAGATTCTAAAGGCTTAGTACTTACTATGGAATGAACTTCTTCCAAAAGAAAATTTTTTGGAAAGAAGAAGTCTATGAAAAGACAGAAGGTGGAAGGTGGAAAGAAAAAAAAGATAGAGCTGAAGAAGAAGACCGCTGACAAAGAAAAGTATTTTCATTATAATACTGAGAGCCATTGAAAGCAGAACTACCCTATATACCTAGCCACCCTGAAGAATAAGAAGGAGATAGGTCCTTCTGGAGGTATGCTCATTATTGAATCTAACCTTACGATTTCTTCTGTATCCAGTTGGATGCTTGACTCTAGTTCTAGTGCTCATTTGTGCACTTCCATGCAGGGACTTGAGGATAGCAGGAGGCTGAGAGATGGTGAGATGATCCTACGCATCAGAAATGGAGCAAGAGTTGCTGTTGTGGCTGTGGAAACCTATCCTCTTCGACTATCATCTGGCTTAGAATTAGTACTTAAGAATTATTATTATGTGCCTGCTGCAAGTAGAAATTTGATTTCTATTTCATGTTTAGCACAAGAAGGCTATGTAATTAATTTTCTTAAGGACCATTGTAATATTCTTTATGAAAGAAATAAAATTACAAGTGATTTCTTTATTAACGGTCTCTATCAGTTACATATTGATGTATCTATCTTTAATATCGAGCAAATTATGAATGCCATAAGATCAAAATGATCAAGGGATAGTCCAAATGATAGGTATCTATGGCACCTAAGGCTAGGTTATATAGCAGAAGATAGGATTAACAAATTAAAGAAAATTAGACTATTGAGTCTGTTGACTTCTGAGTCATATCTAATTTATGAATCATGTCTTCATGGCAAAATGACTAAGCTCCCTTTTGTGAGACATGGGAAAAGGGCCACAGATCTACTTGCTCTAGTACATACTGATATTTGCGGCCCATTTGATGTGCCAGCTAGAGGCAACTTTATCTACTTCATAACCTTTACCGATGATTTATCTTGGTATGGGTACGTGTATCTTATGAGACATAAGTCTGAAGCTTTTGAAAAGTTCAAAAAATTCAGATATGAAGTAGAAAAGCAAACTAGAAAATCCATTAAGATTCTTCGATCAGATCGAGGAGGTGAATACCTTAGTCAAGAATTTCTTGACTATCTCAAGCAAAATGACATAATCTCTCAATGGACTCCATCTAGAATATCTCAACTCAATAGAGTTTCAGAATGGAGGAATCAGACAATATTAGATATGGTCCGCTCCATGATGAGCTTCACAAATCTTTCTGATTTTTTTTGAGAATATAGTCTATTAAATATTATATATTTACTGAATAGGGTTTTCTCTAAAATCATTCCTACCACACCATATAAGATATGGCATGGTAAGAAACCAAGTCTGAGTCATCTTAGAATTTGGGGTTGTCTAGCTTATGTCAAAAGACAACAAGCGGATAAGTTAAATTTTAGGTCCTTTAGAGCTCGATTTATAGGATATCCTAAAGAGTCATTAGGATATTATTTCTACATTTCAAAAGACCATAATGTGATTGTGAGTCAGCATGTCATCTTTTTTAAAAAATAGTTTATTCAAGATAGTGGCATTGGAAAGCAGATCAAACTCGAGGAGAAAGTCTCATAAGAGCAACGAGCTAAGGACCCTATGGAACCAAATCAGGTTGAGCCAATACAGTCACTACCCCCTCCACCTCGTAGATCGAAAAGTGTTTCCCATCCCCCTGAGAGGTACTTAGGTACTATCTCAGAGGAAGTAGAGAAAATGTTCCTCGTAGGTAATAGGGTTCATGGTGATGATCCTAAAACCTATGACGAGATGATATCAGATATCGACTTCGAGAAATGGTTAGAGGTAATGAAGTCAGAAATTGACTCAATGCACTCAAACCAAGTCTGGACCTTGGTAGATCCACGAGAAGGTATAGTACCTATTGGGTGTAAATGGATCTACAAGAGAAAGATTGGTGCAAATGAAAATATGGAGATATTCAAAACTAGATTAGTGGCAAAAGGGTATAGTCAGCACGAAGGCATTGACTATCAGGATACCTTTTTGTCAGTAGCTATGCTAAAGTCCATCTGTACATTACTTGCTATTGTAGCCTATTTCGATTATAAAATATGATAAATAATATGAAAATAGCATTCTTAAATGGATACCTTGAGGAAGATATCTATATGGAATAGCCACTAGGTTTTACATCCAGTGATACTGATCACAAAGTATGCAAGCTGCAAAGATCCATATATGAACTTAAGCAAGCATCTCGAAGCTAGAACACTCATTTTAATGATGTGATCAAATTATTTGGTTTCATCAAAAATGAGGAGAAACCATGTGACATCAAAAAAGTCAATAGGAGCGCTATTATCTTCCTCATATTGTACATGGATGATATCCTCCATCTTGGGAATGATATTCCCATGTTGACCACAGTCAAAATATAGTTATCTAAAGAATTCTCCATGAAGGACCTAGGAGATGCATCCTTCATTCTAGGAATTAAGGTCTATAGAGATAGACCGAATAGGATGCTAGGTCTTTCACAGAAGATGTACATAGAGGAAGTGCTAAAGAGGTTTAGCATGAAAAACTCTAAGAAAGGTTTGGTATCCTTTAGACATGGCATTCATCTCTCCAAGAAGATGTGCCCTAGTACATCTGAGGAGATAGAACGCATGAGCAAGATCCCTTATGCTTCAGCAATAGGGAGCCTCATGTATGTCATGTTATGTACACGACATGATATAGCCCATGCTGTGAGTGTCACGAGCAGATATCAGTCCAATCCAGATAAAGAATACTGAACTTTTGTGAAATGTATCCTTAAGTACTTGAGAAGAACTAAGGATATGTTGTTGGTTTTTCGTAATGGAGAACTCCAAGTCTAGGAGTATACAGACTCAAATTTTATGTTCGATATAGATGATCAAAAGTTAACATCTGAGAGTCTATTTGTGTGTAATGGTGGTATTATCAGTCAAAAAAATTTCAAGCAGACAGTGATAGCAGATTCCACCATGGAAGCAGAATACATCATTGCATCAGAAGCTGCGAAGGAGGCATTCTAGTATAAAAAATTTATCGTAAAAATTAGAGTGATGCCATCAGATGCCATTCCTCTGTACTATGATAACAATGGCACCATAGCCCTTGCTAAGGAGTCGAGGTCTCACCAAAAATCCAAGCACATCGAGCGGCGATAGCACCTCATCCGCGATTATCTTGAGAAGGATTATGTCGAGGTCAAAAGAGTCAAATTCATAAACAATGCGGCAGACCCACTCACAAAGTTGTTGGGCTAGCAGAAGATTAAAACCTACCTTGAGAAGATGGAACTTAGACTTATAGCCAATTGGCTTTAGTTCAAGTGGGAGTTTGTTAGATATATGTGCCCTAGAAGTCAAAATTGGCTAATACTTGTAATACATATCTAAGGGCAAAATTATAATTTTAACTATAAATAAATGGATTATTTTCTATCATAGTGTGTATTTAAAAGTGTCTGTGATACATTCCTTGAGTTAATGATAATGATAGTTTATATTTTCAAGAGTTCAAAATTTAAGACATGAATTTTTATTATTAACTCATAAAATACTCCCGACCGTAGGATCATCATAAGGATGGTGATTGATCTGAAAGATTAGTGTACGATCGCTTCTTTAGGGTAGATAAGTCTTAAGTCTATGGTGTAGAGACACCAGAGCGAGAGTATAGGTACTCGTTAGAGAACGAGGGCACTGAGCATAACCACCTCGAGCAGTCATCAGGAAGTCTACCTTCTCATTAATGATTGGCTCAAAGCTATAATGGTGTATCTGGTTTTATAACCTGAGGTGCATCAGTAGTTCACCTTGAGGGTGTTATAGTTTGACTATATCATAACTCAATCTTCTAGCCATTCAAAATCCTGAGGTGTATGTTGGCTATAGCATGTTCATTGTAGGAATTGGATTGCACCAATAGGGGATCTATCTACCTCGTTAGATGAGGAGCAGCCCTATGATGATTATGAGAATCAAGTCCATAAGCCCATGGCTATGGCAGAGTGAAATAATAGAAAGAGTTTCTATTATGATTTTTACATTGAACTAGAATCGAATGATTAATTCATAAGACAAAAATTAGGATTTGACGAGATCACCTTAACCCTAATCCGATTAGGGCTCAAGATGGAGGAACTTAATCACACAGGTAACTGCACTAAGAGATTTGTTTCAGTTCTGATGGGTTGCCACCATATGCTGCTAGGTGTCACTAGTAGATTTTGGGAGCAATTAGAATGATTTGGATGATCGATCATACTAATGTTTGAATCAGAAAAGTTCTGATCCATCAGAAGGTATTTCGATGATGTCGATGATAGAGATCATGACATATCCCATTATCATATGAAACTGAACCTAACTAGATTACACAAACAAGGGTTTGGATTTGGATATCATCAATTGGACTAATCTAGTTTAATTGATTTGAATAAGATTCAATTAGGTTCAAGAAAATCATGCTAGCATACGATTGAGCCTGATATTCTCCTTCAACAATCATTAAAAGTTATCTCGACTGAGCCAAATGTGTTTGGGCTCACTTAGGAACCTTTACTTGGTCTGACTGGAGCTTGTCTAAGTCAAAAAAGGATTGTCTTAATTTATAAGATAAATTTGAGACAACACCTGCCATTTTCTGTCATTTGCTAAATCTTGTCTTTTGACTTTGGTCAAACATTGACCTTTGACACTTAGATATCTGTCCATATGTCATGCACCCATAGGAGAGAGCTTTGACCCTTGTCCCCCTGCTAAATAGTAGAAAGGAAAGGGGCACATGCTTAGGGAGGCGTGCGTCCAAAGTGGATAAGGATTGGAGTCCTATATAGATGGGACTCCAGTTGCTTGTTGCTTCAACTAAGGTGGCGCCAAAGAGTCTTCTTTGACTAGTCTTGGCACCACCTAAGGAGGTTTATGAGGGACCCTAATCTGATTGGATCAGATGATGTCATCCCATCAATTAGATTTAGATTTGATTGTACAAAGAGTCATGATTGATCGAGATGATGTGGCACTGCATGGCGCAGCAGGGTCTATATAAACCCTGTCTACACCTAGGATTGAGATGCTCTACCCTTTGCCCATGCCACAAGGCTTCTCTCCCTTTCTCTCCATGCGACCTTCAGATCCTCTCTCTCCTCTCCATGCCCAAGAAGCTTTGGGCTTGAGTTTGGTGTGATCCAAGCAAGAGAAAGATGATAAGAAAAAAGAAGGCAGCACTACTGCAAGAGACAACACTCAATCTTCAAAAGATGTTTTGAAGATCTTCAAGATCAGATTCAGATCTGATCTTTGGAGTACAGATTGAGAAGGAGAAGATCTTCACATCCTACTTGAGTAGATATTGGTAGAGGCCAGGTGCTGGCGTGGCTATATCCAAAATCTCAAGCAAACATCAGGATCATCACAGGATAATAGGATTATCCATAATAAGATACAATTAAATTAGATTTAGTTTATTTTATTTAATTTTTATTTTATTAGATCGATGAAATCAGATCTGAAGAGTCTTAGATCTGATTTGGATCTAAGAGAAAAGAATTTAAAATATCTCTCTTGATCATATCAGATCTGAACGAATCTGATCCAAAAAATAGAATTTTCTCTTCAGATATGATCAACTAGTTTTTAATTGGGAGCTACTTAACCTAAATGCATTCTTGTCGAGTTAATGGCATATTCCTTCCACTGGTCTCACTTACCTAGCCATTTATGTTGATCCAGTTCTGATTAGTGGTGGCTAACAATTCGAGCTAACCCATGCTACTAGATTAGTCATAATTATTATGACTAAATCAAGTTTAAAGAGACCAAAATTAAATCTTTCTAAGAAAATATTAAGTCATAGGTCTTCCACCATTGTAGATGTGCAGGCTCTTTCCGAGGTTAATTATTCTCGATTGGTTATAGTGGTTCAGTTGCACCAAAAAGATACAACCATGTCTATTAGGCATTGAATGCTATGGGTTGGAGGATGGGTTGGGCTCAATATTCTGAATATGATGTGGGATCCAATCAGAAATCCAATTCGTAAAAATGATGAATTTGACATAACTAAGGAGTGGATTAATATTTTGAACATAGTGAGATTCATGAATTAGAGATCAGATTTTGGTGCACCATGATTAGAGAATCATTGGATAAGAGTTGTCCACTCATCGATTGACTCATCACCAATAACTGTTAGGTGAGGTGGTGAGCCAGTCGGTAGGACTGCACCACCCACTAGAAATCAATTGATCGCGAAGATTTTTGGATCTCTGCGAAGAAAGTGTAGGGATCCGAGAAAATAGTGGAAGACTAATTTGTTTAAAAATAAAACTTCTAAATAAATTAGTTAAGTCTAATTATAAAATCTAACTAAAAACTCTAACTCTCTATAGAAAAATATTTGCGTCCAACCCACTAGCCTATATCCTGGACACCTATAGACTGACCGGATCCAACTATAAGGATTGACTTTGAAACTTTAAAATTATTTTGAATTCTGAGAAGTTGGCTTATGTATTGGAATAGGATCCTCCTACTTTACCAACCTATCCATCCGCTGAATAGAGAGAATCTCTAAAAAAGTAGATGGATAATGATAATAAAGCCAGGTCCTACATGTTGGGCTTGATGTCTGATGAGCTCCAGTGCCAACATGAAAACATAAAGACTGGCCGCCAAATGTTAGCTCACCTGCAAGAGTTGTTTGATGAATAGAGTCATGCAGCCAAATATCAAGTCACTAGAAGACTTTTTAAGGCTCAAATGCGTGATGGACAGTCGATCCAAGATCATTGTCTAATGATGATCAATGACTTAGAAGAGCTTAAGAAGCTCGATGTCAAGTTAGATCAGAATCTACAAAATAATATAATTCTGCAGTCTTTGACTGATGCATATGGGTAGTTCATCATGAACTACCATATACATAAACTTCAAAATATCTTGGCTGAACTTATGAACATGCTGGTTACTACTGAGCTCTCTATAAAAGGTTCAAAGGGCTCAGTGCTTGCTATGGAGCGAACTTCTTTTAAGAGAAAGTCTTTTGGAAAAAAGAAAAAGTCTGCAAAGAAGTAGAAGACTGAAGGAGAAAAGAAGAACAAGGCAGAGCCAAAGAAGAAGATCACTGACAAAGAAAAATATTTTCATTGCAACACCGATGGCCACTGAAAGTAGAACTGCCCTCTATACCTGGCCAGCTTGAAGAACAAGAAGGAGGCAAGTCCTTCTGAAGGTATGCTTGTTATAGAATCTAACCTTATGATTTTTTCTACATCTAGTTGGGTGCTTGACTTTGGTTCAAGTGCTCATTTATGAACTTCTATACAAGATCTTGAGGATAGTAAGAGACGGAGGAATGGTGAGATGATCCTGCATGTCAAGAATGGAGCAAGAGTTGTTGCTATGGCTATGGAAACCTATCCTCTTCGACTACCATCAGAATTAGATTTAATTTTTAGGGATTATTTTTATGTACCTGTAGCAAGTAAGAATTTGATTTTTGTTTCATGTTTAGCATAGGAAGGCTATGTAATTAGTTTTCTTAAGGACTATTATAATATTCTTTTTAAAAAAATAAAATTACAAGTAGTTTTCTTATAAATGATCTCTATTAGTTATATATTAATGTTTCTATTTTTAATGTCGAGCAAAACATGAAAGCCATAGGATCAAAGCAACCTAGAGATAGTCTAAATGATAGGTATCTTTAGCACCTTAGGCTAGGTCATATAGCAAAAGATAGGGTTAACAAATTGAAGAAATTTAGGCTATTGAGTTCGTTGACCTTCGAGTCATATCCGATTTGTGAATCATGCCCTCATGGCAAAATGACCAAGCTTCCTCTTGTTGGATATAGGAAAAGGGCCATAGACCTACTTGCCTTGTTACACACAGACGTGTGCAGCCCATTTGATGTGCCAGCCAGAGATGATTATATCTACTTCATCATCTTTACTGATGATTTATCTCGGTAGGGGTATGTGTATTTGATGCAACATAAGTTTGAAGCTTTTGAAAAATTTAAGAAATTCAAACTCGAAGTAGAAAAATAAATAGAAAAATCCATTAAGGTTCTTCGATCAGATCGAGGAGGTGAATATCTTAGTCAAAAATTCCTAGGCTATCTCAAAGATAATGGCATTGTCTCATAATGGACTCCACCTAGAATGTTTCAACTTAATGAAATTTTAGAATAGAAAAATTAGATCTTATTAGATATGGTCCGATCCATGATGAGCTTCACGAACCTTTCTGAGTTTTTTTAGAAACAGTCTAATGACCGCTATATATTTGCTGAATAGGGTTTCTTCTAAAATCATTGCTACCACACTGTATGAGATATGGCATGGTAAGAAACCAAGTTTGAGTCATCTTAGAATTTGGGATTATCCGACTCATGTCAAGAGACAGTAGATGGACAAGTTAGAATCTAGGTCCTTTAGAGCTCGGTTCATTGGATATCCTAAAGAGTCGTTAGGATATTATTTCTATCTTCTAGAAGACCATAATATGATTGAAAGTCGATATGCTATTTTTCTTAAAAAATAATTTATTCAAGATGGTGTCATTAGGAGACAAATTGGGCTTGAGGAGGTCTCCGACCAACAACGAGCTAAGAAACCTATCGAATCCAATCAAATTGAGCCAATCCAAACACTACCTCCTCCATCTCAAAAATCAACTAGAATTTTCCATCCTTCAGAAACATATTTAGGTACTATTCAAGAGGATGTAGAGAAAATATTTCTCATGAAAAATGAGATTCATGGTGATGATCCCAAGACCTATGATAAGGCGATATCAGATATCGACTCTGAGAAATGGTTAGAGGCAATGAAGTCAGAAATTGACTCAATGTGCTTAAACCAAGTCTGGACCTTGGTAGATCCATCTGAAGGTATAGTACCTATTGGGTGTAAATGAATCTATAAGAGAAAGATTGGTGTCGATGGAAATGTAGTGACATTCAAAGCAAGGCTCATAGCGAAAGATTATAGTCAATGTGAAGGCATTGACCATCAAGATATCTTCTCATCAGTAGTCATGCTAAAATCCATCTATACACTACTTGTTGTTGCAGCCTATTTCGATTATGAAATATGACAGATAGATGTAAAAACGATATTCTTGAATGAATATCTTAAAAAAGATATATACATATGGAACAGCCGCTAGATTTCATATCTAGTGATGCTGATCATAAGATCTACAAACTGCAAAGATCCATCGATAGACTTAAGTAAGTATCTCAGAGCTGGAATGCTCATTTCAATGATGTAAGCAAATCATTTGGTTTCATTAAAAATGAGGAGGAGCCCTATGTTTTCAAAAAGGTCAGTGAGAGCACTATTGTCTTCCTTGTACTATACGTGGATGACATCCTCTTAATTGAAAATGATATTTTCATGCTGATCATGGTCAAAATATGGTTGTCTAAAGAGTTCTCTATGATAGACCTAGGAGAAGCATCCTTTATTCTAGTAATTAAGGTCTATAGAGATAGATCGAATAGGATGCTATGACTTTCATAGAAAATATATATAGAGAAGATGCTAAAGAGATTTAGCATGAAAAACTCCAAAAGGGGTTTAGTACCCTTTAGATATGGCATTCATCTCTCCAAGAAAATGTACCCTAGCACACCTGAGGAGATTGAACGTATGAGCAAGATCCCTTATGCTTTGACAATAGGAAGCCTCATGTATGCCATGCTACGTACATGACCTAATATTACCCATGCTGTGAATATCATGAGCAGGTATCAGTCGAATCTAGGCAAAGAACACTGGACTTCTATGAAATGTATTCTTAAGTACTTGAGAAGGACTAAAGATATGTTTCTAGTCTTTAGTAATGGAGAACTCTAGGTTCAGGGGTATACAGACTTGGACTTTATGTCTGACCTAGATGATCGAAAGTCGACATCTAGTAGTTTATTTATATGCAATGATGGTGCTATTAGCTAGAAGAGTTTCAAGCAAACGATGATAGCAGATTCCACCATAGAAGCAAAGTACATCGCTACGTCAGAGGCTATAAAGGAGACATTATGGTACAAGAAGTTCACCATAGAGCTCGGAGTGATGCCATCGGATGTCGTCCTTCTGTACTGCAACAATAATGGTGCCATAATCCTTGCTAAGGAGACAAGGTCTCACCAAAAATCTCAGCACATTGAGCAGTGATTCCATCTGATCCACGATTACCTCGAGAAGGGATACGTCGAGATCAAAAAAATCGACACTACAGATAATGCAGTTGACCCATTGATGAAGTTGTTGGGACAATAGAAGATCAAAGCCCACCTTGAGAAAATGGAACTTAGATTTATAGCCAATTAGCTTTAGGTCAAGTGAGAGTTTATTAGATGTATGCTAGAAGCCAGATTGGCTAGTACTTATAATATACTTCTAAGGGCAATTTTATAATTTTAACTATGAATAAATAAAAGAGTTATTTTTTCTATCATAGTATGTATTTGAAGTGTCTGTGATACATCCTTTGAGCTAATGGTAATGATAATTCATATTTTTAAGAGTTAAAAATTTAAGACATGAATTTTCATAATTAACTTATAAACTGCTCCTGATCATAGGATCATCACAAGAATGGTGATCGATCTGAAAGATTAGTGTATGATCACTTTCTTAAGATAGATAAGTCTTAAGTCTATGGTATGGAGACACTGAAGTAAGAGTACAGGTACTCGTTAGAGAATGAGGGCACTGAGCGTGACCATCTCGAGTAGTCATAAGGAAGTCTACCTTCTCGTCGATGACTGGTTTAATGCTACAGTGGTGTATTTGGTTCTTTGATCTGAGGTGTATCAATAGTTCATCTTGAGGATGTTATAGTTTGACTATACCAAAACTTGATCTCCTAGCCATTTGGAACTCTAAGGTGTATGTTGGCTATAGCATGTTCGTTAGAGGAATTAGATTACACCAATAAAGAGATCTATCTACCTCGGTAGATGAGGAATAGCCCTATGATAATCATGAAATTAAGTCCATAAGCTCATGACCATGGCAGTGTGAAGATGATAGAAAGAGTGTCTATTAAGTTTTCACATCAGACTTGAATCGAATGATTAATTCATATGATGGATATTGGGTTTGACGAGTTCATCTTAACCCTAATCCTATCGAAGCTCAAGATAAAAGAACCCAATTACACAGGTAGCTGCATCGAGAGGTTCATTTTCAGTTCTGATAGCTTGCCACCATATACTACTAGGCATCACTAGTAGATTTTGGGAGCAATTAAAATGATCTTCATGATCGATCATTCTAATTATATGAATTAAAAAAGTTTTGGTCCATCGAAAGATGTTTTGATGATGTCGATGATGAAAATCATGATATATCTCATTACCAAATGGAACTGAACCTAACTGGGTCATACAAACAAAAATTTGGATTTAGATATCACCAATTAGGCTAACTCAATTTGATTGATTTAGATTAGATCTAATTAGGTTCAAGAAAATCATGCTAGCATATGATTAAGCCTAACTTTCTCCTTCTATAGTCTTTCTGGTTTGTCTCGGCTGAGCTAAATTGGTTTGAGCTCACTAGAGAACCTTATATAGGTTTGTCTTTAACTGATTGAAACTTGTCCAAGTAAGAAAAGGATTGTCTTAATCCATTAGATAGAAATAAGATAATATCTGCTAATTCCTATCACCATCTACCATTTTCTGACATTGCCTAGACATGAGATGTCCCAATGCGGGAAAGAAAGGGCAGGGGCATGCACCCCCTTTGGACATCTCCTTAGGGTGCATGCCCCCTTGGATTTCATGCACAAGAATGTGCGCACACCCCTAGTTGGTGTGCGCACATGGAGAAAAGGTAGGAGTCCCATACAGATGGGACTCTAGGGATTGTTTGATGGAGATGGACTCTTAGGTGCCAAAGAGGTTGGGCCTATCCATCTATGGCACCACCAATAGAGAGTTTGAGGGGTCTCTAATCTGATTGGATCAGGTGACATCACCCCACCAATCAGATTTAGATCTGATTGAATAAAAGCCTTTGATTGGCCAAGGTAATGTGGCACTGCATGGTGCAGCAAGATCTATTTAAACCCTATATGTGCCTAGGGTTTCATTCTTTTGCCCATCTACCATGCCGCAAGACTACCCCTCATCTCCTCCATGCCATCCTCTGATCCTCTCTCTCCCCTCTCCATGCTTAAGGAGTTGGGCACAAATCTAGCAAGAGTCTAAGGAGCATTGGTGTCCAGATCAGGAAGAAGGCAGCACTATTTCAAGAGATGATTGTTGCTACTTCAAAAGGAGTTTTGAAGAAACTTTAGATCAGATCTAGATCTGATCTTTGGAGTATTGATTTAGAAGGAGAAGACCTTTAGATCCTGTCTGAGTGGACTCTAGTAAAGGCCAGGCACATGCACAGCTTGATTTAGAACCTCAGGAGCATCAGGATCATCGTCAAGATAATCGAATTACCCTAATTAGGTAACAATGGTTGTTTCCTTATTTAGATTTATTTTTTATTTTTAATATCAGATCACCTTGATTAGATTTGGAAACTCTTAGATCTGATTGGATCATTTAGAATTTTTTTTTTAAAAAAATCACCTTAGATCTGATCAGATCTGGACAATCCTACGGTGAAAAATAGAGATTTTCTTTCAAGATGTACATGGGTTGACCAACCAAAGTTGGGCTTGTGTACAGTCTATGTGAATTCTAGTATCTACTAAGGAATTAGAGTAATTTCTTGAATTAGAGGTAGAGGCTATCAATTCGAATAAAATAGTGGAAGAACCTTTTGATTAAAGTCCAAATATTTAGGTTTAATAAATCTTTTACTAATTAGGTTTTGATTTTTCTTTGTGCAAATATGGCCACTTTCCTTTCACTTCGATCATTGTTAGACAATGACAAGCTAGTGGGATCCAACTTCGATAACTAGTACTATAAGTTGAATATTGTCCTAGAGCATAAATGGATCTTGTACATCTTGATAGATCCGCCATCTAAGAAGCCAGCTCCTAATGCACGTGGGTTACTCAGAGACACTTATCAGAAGTGGCCCAATGACTGACCATGGTGCGTTGTATTATGCTGGAGGCTATGAGCAATGAATTTAGTCGCAGGTTTGAGATAGCTTAGCTAGAAGATATGCTTCAAGTATTGAACGAGTCTTTTGGCACACCTGATGATTTTAAGAGGCACAAGACTAGTTATGCCATCTTCAATGCCAAGATGAGGGATGGACCTTTAGTCATTGATCATGTACTGTATATGATCGAGCTGATGGAGCATTTGAACAAGCTCGAATTTTCTTTGCATAAGCAACTAGGTAAAGATGTAATTCTGAACTCGCTGCCCAAGTCATATTTTCCATTTCTTACTCATTATTGAATGACAAAGCCTGAAGTTAACTATCATGGGTTACTAGGGTTACTTCAAAACTTTGAGAAGGATCACCAACTCTACAAGGAGTCAGTAAATTTAGTGAGAGAATCTTCTTTTGATTCTCAACCCTTTAACAAAGGAAAGAACAACAAGAAGAAGAAGTCCAAAAAGGTGCAAGTTCAGACTGGGACATCTATGCAGGGCCAGACCAAGAAGCAAAAGCCCAATAAATATAACACCCCACCCCTAAAGTTGGGTGATGGTACCACATCCCATCCTTATCTAAAGATTAAGAGAATTTCTAAACTATAGCTGAACTGTAATATCATTTATCACCTACTATTAAAGAACCCGATTAATCTTTTAAAATCACAGTACGAGCATTTCTAATTTTTCCAATATCCAACAACACCATCTCAAGCTTTCATTTATCAAGCTATGCTTAATACGTCCGATATTAACAATAAAATACATACATTTATATTCAGCTGAAGATACATAATATATATCTCAAGGTCAAAAGAAACTCCCTTCTAGTCTATCATACACAACCTCAAAACACTAATATAGAAGTCTCCCTATGTTGATAATATATAATATATACAATCCAAAGCCCCTCCAAAAGTATGGTACTACCAAGCTAATTCATACGTCATGAGACTCCAAAATACTGATGCCAAATTTCCTTATGTTGATGCCAAACTAAGATGCTCCAATCTGCTGAAAGAAGAAAAATACAAAACTACATAATGAGACTTAAAAGTTCCAGTGAGTGAATCCAGCTATCAATAAAAACTTACTATACTTATTATAATACAATGCATAGCATGCATCAACAAGTTGCTAAACAATTAAGCAAAATAAATATGAATTACATAAAAGATTCTAGTAAAGTACAAATCTTTGCTTACCACTGATGATACCATAGCAATATGTTTTCATAGAGTTTTAAATGAGTATCTACATCATAACCATATCCTTATATGAGCAGTCCTACCAACACACTCTCATAAGGATACTCATACAACAATCATATCACACTCTTAACTGAGAAGTCCCTCGATAATATTCCATATACTCTTATATGAGTAGACGACATACTCTCATATGAGCAGTCTCACCACAATATCCTACACATTCTCATATGAGTAGACGACACACTCTTATATGAGCAGTCTCTCCATAATATTCCACACACACTCATATAAGCAGATGACACACTCTCATATGAGCAGTTTTACCACCATATTCCACACACTCTCATATGAGTAGATGATTCACTCTCATATGAGCAGTCTCACATCAATATTCCATACACTCATATGAGCAGATGATACACTCTCATATGAGCAGCCTAACCATAATATTTCACATGCTCTCATACGAGCAGATGACACACTCTCATATGAGCAATTGATACACTACATAAATATTAATAAGCCTCCATGGTACCAAAATAGAAATTAACAATGTAAGAGATGAAATCATAATAGATATCACTGTATAACTAATTTAAAATTTTCAAAGCCATGCTATCAGAACTGTCTGCATAATTACTTGCATATGCGATACACAGAAGCTATTTAAAAACTATACTTTTATCCATGCTTGTTTAAAATATGTGCATATTTATTTATTTATGAAATATATAGCAGCCATCCAAAACCTTTTCTATTTCAATGTTTCTCAAACTGTATAAATATAAAAGCAACATAAGTTGCAAAGTATCAAGTGACCATCTTGCTTTCCAAATAAATCTTTTTACAGAGCAAAGTATATTAAAAACATCATGAATAGATGGAATACACTCACCTCAATAGGTTCCTAGCTGACTGGCTAGTTCATTCTAATTCTTTTCTTCCCCTCCACTAGCTCAAAATCTTGCTATCAGCAAAACAAGCTCCACTAGCTCAAAATCTTGCAATTAGCAAAACAAGCTTTCTTCTTCCCAAATCAGCAACTTTTCTCCATCAAATCGGTCTACAATAAAATCATTTCATTTCCCATTGAATTCTCCTTGATTTCTAACTAGGGAATCTACCTTCTTTATCTCTCTTTTCTCCTCTTTCCTCCCTATTTGAATTCAAAGCTTGAAACAACTACGACAAGAACTGGTGGCTTTTTATTTTGGAATAGAATAAATTAAGAAAAAAGGTTGCAAGATGTCAACCCATGAATTTTCTATCAAATTTCAGTCTTAACAGGTGTTGCCTAGATGATTTTCTAGCTATTTCTTTATATAACCCAGTTGCTAAGTCATCCCATTTAAAATGATTTAAAATTTATAACTTAAAATACTGTCGATTAATCACTACTTCCAGAAATTTTTCTAAATTGATATGTCTCGTTTTCAGGTCGGGATGTTTCGACATAATCGAGAACTCTCAATTCTGAATTGAGATGTCTCACTCTCAGGAAGATAGAAATTTAATTTTTGTCATCTAAAACTCGAGGCATCTCGAGTTCAAGCCAAGACATCTTGAACCCTTAAGTTTCAAAAATTTCGTTCTGATAATCTCCTCATAGCTTTACTCATTCTTAGTGGCTTGCTTGATACTCTACTTATTTTACTCTCCATGAACTTTAAAACATAAATGTAAATAAGGAATACCCCTCTATTTGGAGCCAATAAAAATATCACAAAATCAAAATCCTTAAGAATAAGATTCCAAAATTTGGGTTCTAATTCAAATTTCCTAAAACTCGATATTTTCAAAACATTCTTGCTTTAGAATGAATAGGTTAAAGGATCTCTACAATTCATTTAAAATTATTTTGCAACTCACCAAAATCTAAGGATCAATTATTATTAATTTTTATTTTTAGAAAATTTATATTTTATATAGCTCCCCATACAGGTGCAAGCTTTCAGACTTAGAAAATTTTTAGGATCCAAAATGATAGATAATCAAATTTGTACTCAAATGGCTCAAATATATCATGAATAAATTATCATGCCACACATACATGAATATAAATCTTTAAATTCATCATTTTGCTAGTTCGGGATGTTACAATAAGAGTCAAATGGAGTGCTTCTTCTGTAAGAAGTAAGGACACTAGAAGAGAAACTGTCCTCAGTACACTGCCTCCCTGAATCCAAGCAGATAGAGAAAGAAGCAAGCTATTATCGGGCAAGATATTTATATGATAACTCCTTATAATTTTTTTATTTATGATATTACTGACTAGATATTGGATACTGATAGCCCTTACCATATTTATAATTTATTATAGGGGTTGCAGGTCAGAAGAAGATTCGAGCAAGATGAAAGATTCTTGAACATTAGAGATGGAAGACAAGTTCCAGTTCTAGCATTAAAAATCTTAAAACTTGTATTTGAGTCTCATACTATTGTTCTTAGTGATTGTCACTTTTGTCTAAGTTTCTTTTTGAATATCATTTCTATAGGCCTTTTGGTCAAAAATAATTATGAGATTTCAATGAAGAAAGAATTATGTAATATCATTTTGAATAGTATTACTATATTTTTTGGATATTTGAATAATGGGATATACATGATATCATAACTTGTTAATATAGTCTACTCTACTGGCAACCATCCTAGAATAGATAGTGTGTCTGATATCTACTTATGGCACTGTAGGCTAGGTCCCATTAACAAGAATAGGATAAATAAGTTGACTTAAGAAAAAATTCTCGAAGTCAGTGATTATGAATCACTTCCAATCTGTGAGTCTTGTCTTCTTGAAAAAATGAGCAAGTCACTTTTTATTGAAAAAGGTGAGAGAGCCATTGAGCTCTTAGGTCTAGTACATACTGATGTATGTGGGCCTATGAGCACAAGTGGTAGAGATGGATATTTTTACTTCATCACTTTCATAAATGATCTATTCAGATATGGATATGTCTATCTGATAAAACACAAGTCGGATTCATTTAAAATATTCAAATGATTCAAAAATAAAATAAAAAAATAAACTGAAAAGAATATAAAACTCTTCGATCTAACCAAGGAGGTGAATATCTTTCTGATAAGTTTTTCACATATCTAGGAGAGAATGGGATTCTCTCCCAATGGACTCCTCTAAGGATGCCACAGCATAATGGTGTGTCAGACTCTGTTAGACATGGTCTGATTCATGATGAAATTTACCAACTTGTCGATATCCTTCTAGGGGTATGCACTCGAATTGACTTGCTATCTTCTAAATAGGATTCCAAGTAAGTCTATAATTAAAACTTTATTTGAGATATGGATAGGACGTAAGCCAGTACTTTCACACCTTAGGGTCTGGGAGTGCCTGACTTATGTCAAATGATTAATCATAGATAAACTTAGACCTAGGTCTGACAAGTGCACATACATAGGGTACCCCAAAGAAACTAAAGGATATATTTTCTACCGTACTGATGAACAAAAGATGTTCGTTAGTCTTAAGGCAATCATTTTGGAAAAAAAATTCTTAGTGAAGAAACTATTATCTCTAAGGTTGAACTTGAGGAAGTTCAATAGGTAGAAAAGCCGACACCAGTAGTCGAAATTAAATCAGATTTGATCAGGTCAAATCTAAAGTCTAGTATACCTACACTATTAAGACGATCTGGTAGAGTACCACGTCAGCCGAATAGATACCATAGTTTCTAAGTTCAAGATGGTGATCCTATCGAACTCGTTGAGAATGATGAAGATCTAATCACTTATATGGATGCATGCAGATATCTAATTCTAAGAAATGACTTAAGGCCATGAAATCTGAGATGGAGTTCATGAAGGTCAACGATGTGTGGATCTTAGTTGACCCACTCGAAGGGGTTAAACTCATTGGATGTAAGTGGGTCTTCAAGAGGAAGAGGGGTGCAGATAAAAAGGTGGAGATCTATAAAGTTCATCTGATTGTTAAGATGTATCGTCAATGTTATGGTATTGACTATGATGAGATGTTCTCTCCTATGGAATGCTTAAATCCATTCGGATAATGCTTGCAATAACTGTCCATCTGGACTATGAGATCTGGCAGATGTATGTGAAGATAGCTTTCCTAAATAGAGAGTTGATCGAAAAGATGTATATGACACAAATTAAGAGGTTCACATCCATAGATGAGTTCAAGGTGTGCAAGCTTTAGAAATCTATTTATAGATTGAAGTAAGCATCTTGGAGTTGGAACATGCATTTTGATAAGGTGATCAAAATGTATGGCTTCGTTAAGAATGGATAAGAGCCCTGCATTTATAAATGAGCAAATAGTCTGACAGTGGTATTCCTTATCTTGTACATGGATGACATTTTCTTAATCGAGAATGACAATCCTGCGCTGCAAGGAATAAAAGTTTGGTTGTCATCTCAGTTCTCCATGAAGGACTTGGGTGAAGCATCCTACATCCTAGGGATGAAGATCTATGGGGATAGATCCAAGAGGATGCTTGGGTTATCCCAATCTATGTACATAGAAACTGTGTTGAAGAGATTTAGCATGGAGAATTTCAAGAAGGCTTATCTTCCGATAGGCTAAGAAATTTCTCTCTAAGAAGGATTGTTCGACAACTCCTAAAGACAAAGAGCATATGAGTAGAGTCCCATATACTTCAGCAGTGGGATCTATCATGTACGCCATGACATGTATGAGATCGAATATGGCATACTCACTAGGAGTAGTGAGTAAATACCAATTTGATCCAAGAAAAAACTATTAGAATGTGGTGAAAATCATTCTTAAATATTTGAGAAATACTAAGAACCAATGGTTGATCTATAGTGAGTCAGATTTGAAGCTAGTAGGATTTACAAACTCTAGCTTCAAATCTGACCATGATGACAGCAAAAGTATATTGAGTTATATCTTTATCCTAAATGGTGGAGCCATCTACTGGAAGAGTTCCAAGCAGTACACTATGGCAGACTCTATTTGCGAGGCAGAGTACATCACAACATCAGATGCTATGAAAGAAGCTATGTGGCTGAGAAAGTTTATCACCGAGCTCGAAGTAGTACTCTTTCTTGATGGTCCAGTCCTGCTCTACTGCAATAGCACTTATGCCATTGCTTAGGTGAGGAAACTGAAGGCACACCAGCAGACAAAGCATATACTATATCGTTACCACTTGGTCTGAAAGATCATGGATCGAGGTAACATCGACCTTTTGGCACACCAGCAGACAAAGCATATACTATATCGTTACCACCTGGTCTGAAAGATCATGGATCGAGGTAACATCGACCTTCAAAAGATCGATGAAAAGAAGAACCTGGCCGATTCCTTCACTAAAGCCTTGACGGTAAAGGAGTTCGATAACCACAAGTCAAAAATGGATATAAGATACTGTACCGAATGGCTTTTGGACAAGTAGGAGTTATTAAAAATTATGTTCCAAAATCAATCATCAGCTTGTTGATGGTTATGCTATTTTATACTTATAAATAATTTATTATTGAATAAAATAATATTCTATCTTTTTTATCATAAAGTCTACATCTTCTAATGAACTTTATTTATTGTGATGAAGTCCTTAGGACTATTTAGTTTCGATAAAGAGAGGATTTATCGCTTAGTTCTTAAACTATTCATAGCCAAATCACATGTTGTTAATTAGGATGACAACGTTTATCGAGTATAGATTATCGTATGCCATATAGGTTGGTTGTCCTTTTAATCAAAGAGTGTAGAGATATTGGTATAGTATATAGGTGAGATGTAAGGATAGATCATCACTAAATATGACCAACTTCAGAACATTCTACTATCAAGAATTGCTCTAATAGAATATAGGTATAAGTGTCCCTTAGACCTGAGATCACCACTGTGGCTTACAAGCAATTTACTATGCTTTGGTGCTGGATTACCTAAATTTTTAATTCAATAATGAAATTTTTTTTGGCACAGTCAAGTACTTATGAAGTCGGTGCTTGATCAAGATGCACTACAAGAAATCCCATGTTTTACGATGGGATTATTTACGATGAAAAAAAATTCGTTGCAAATAAAGGTATTTACTATGAAAAATTTTTGATCGTAAATAATAGATTATTTACAATGTAAATCAATTTTCTATCATAAATAATAAATTATTTATAATATAAAATTTTCATCATAAATAATCTATCATAAATAAATTATTTAAAAAAATAAAAAGATCAAATAATTAGCATCAAAAAATTTTTATCATAAATAATTAATTATTTATGACATAAATAACTGTTACATCATAAATAATCGATTATTTATGATGAAAACTTTTCATCATAAATAATTTATCATAAATAAATTATTTAAAAAAATAAAAATAATGGATTATTTATGATAAATTTTTTTTTATAAATAATCAATTATTTATGATAAAAATAAATATTACATCATAAATAATCAATTATTTATAATGAAAATCTTCTATCATAAATAATCTATCATAAATAAATTATTTTAAAAAATAAAAATATCAAATTATTCATGATGGAATGTTTTTATTATAAATAATAAATTATTTATGATGAAATAAAAGTTTACATCATAAATAAGAGATTATTTGCAACAAAATTTTTTCATTATAAATAATCTACTATAAATAAATCATTTAAAAAATAAAAATACTAGATTATTTTTGATGAAAATTTTTCATCATAAATAATCAATTATTTATGATATAAATAAATTTTACATCATAAATAATCAATTATTTATGATGACAAACTTTCTATTGTAAATAAAAAGGCTGGATTATTTATGATGGAAACTTTCTATCGTAAATAATCAATTATTTACGACTGTTGGTGCGAAATCTGATCGTCGTTAGAGAAGCGCTGGAGTCGGAGAAGATGAGGTCACCGTCGGTGATCTACAAAATAAGTCTCATCTAGAGCCTGGGGGGTGGCTCCGGTAAGAACCTTTGAAGATTAAGTCAGCTCTTTCGACCAACAAAAATGAAGTATTCAGTAGAGAAAGTTACAGAATATCGAAAGAAAGAAGAGAGCTTGAAGAAAACATATCTGAAGAATTCCTTTTATAGCCCTGAAGCCTATAACAAACTGATAGTGACAGCCGCAACCACTTGATAGTGGATCGTTTAGGGCCATGTGAGGTTTATTATGAAGGGTGATGTCCATTGTTGTGACGTGCTAGTCTGTTGGAGACCTAACAGCTGGAGTTCGGATGGGGCAATTACAGGTGATGAAGGACTCTTGGACGTTATTTTAGAGAAGTTCAGAGGTTCTCAAGCTTGATCGTGCATTGGCTTTTGTTCGCTATGTTGAAGGTGTATGCCATGGTCCTTTTAAGCGGTTGGAAGGAATTTGGTTGGAAGAGAAGTCCGACAGGGGTTCGATCGACGAAGAGGCCCGAAAGACATCTGATCGAAAGGAGTCCGACTGTGAGGGGTCTGCCTGGATCAAGTATTGATTGATGGCCATAATAAGTAAGCACGACTGAAACACTAGCATCTCTACTTTTCCTTTGAGGTTCGGCCATTCCCAAGGTTGCTCATCGATGAATAATGATAAGATGCTAAAGTTCATTTTGGGGCAGTTCGAATGAAGTTCGACTGCTGGAGAAGTTCTGCTGAAGGAGAATTCTAGGAGTTCGACTAAGATTTTGCCAAAAGGGGGATCCAAGGAAGTTCATTCGAGTGGGGCCACACAGGTTACCGAAAGAAGATTGGCCAAATAGGATGCGTAGGAGCCAGGAACTTAGTCGGTTCTCTAGGGTAGAAGCATTAACTATTCAAGTTCGTCTGGAGAAGAAATCCATAATGCCCCATTGAATCCAAAATCGATCTTCCTAGCCAATCAGATTATCTAACTACAGTGTTGAAGGTCGGCCATCTCAGAATGATTTAGAGTTCGAATACTCCTATGGGTTGAGGTTCAGTTGTTATAGCTACAACTGGATGGAACTGATCAAGAGTCGGAGTCTTAGCCAAACTTTGATAGACATAGATTTATCTCCAACATTAGTCCCCCTCCCGAGTTTGAATTTCGAAGGATGGGAGTAAAATGGAGACTACGAAGTTCGAAGGATTTTTCAATCCTGTTGGATTTCCTACATCTGGGTTGGATGGGAAGTTTTGGCTTTTACCGAGCTAGCATCAAAGTTTCATAAATACATGGTGATCCGAAGAGACATTTTTCAAATTCTCCACTAGAAGTATGCTCGAAGTATGGTGCTATTAAGGATCTGCCCGTTGGAAGCTTTCTACCGTGATGAGTGGGACACACGTCGATCAGAGATTGGCTGGAGAAAATCTGCAATCATAACCATCTAGGAATTCCAGGGGTTACTTAAACCCGTCCTCCTCCTCCAAGCCTTTATTTCTTCTAAAATCCTCATCTCCTTCCTTTGATTTTCTTCTCCATCCTATGTGAGGGCCCAAGCTTCTTCCTCCATTTTCCTTGGTTCCAGGCACACCCCCATTCAATTTTTGTTACATTCGTCATCTCCTTATTCTTTCTAGTCAATTTAGGTCAGCCCTCCAACACTTTTTTGGATTATTTCTCACCCTTTGCTTTCTCACTCTTTCTATTTTTGTCGAAGTTTGTACATCTTATTTTTTCTAATTTTTAGGTGATTTCTCAATTTCACTTTGATCCAAATGTCTAATAAGGGATCCTGGTCAACTTGTTCTGGGGTCCCAGCCCCTCTAACCTTGGTGAACCCATCTCCTGAGGAGACTGAACCCTTGGAGTTGGCCCATCCTTTTGTGCCTGCAACCATTTTCTGTAGACTTTGGTCTGACAATCTTTTCCTAGTTAGGATTCAGTTCAAGATTCCTTCTGAATACGAGCTTGAACTTTCTGGGTCCGACGATCGAGTTTGCTCACCTCCTCTCAGCCGAACCTATCTATATGTCGAAACCCTTCGAACTGGGCTTAAGTTATCCTTGCCTCCTTTTGTAGTTAACTTATTCAGATTTCTTAATGTTTCTCTTGCTGCTATGGCATCGAATTTCTTTAGATTCATCATAAGATTTCTCTCTCTATGCACCGTGGGCGCCTGACCTACCATTTCTTTATTTCATAATTTTTTCACCTTCAAATGCCATCCAACTGTCAAGGACTGATGGTATGTATCTCCATAGTTCAGTAAGAAGGGACTGCTTAAAGATGCTCCTTCCACCATTCACGGTTGGAAGGAGAAATTCTTTTTCATCTTCCATTCCTCCTTAGGATTAGGGCTTCCTCCGTGGGGCGAGATAAGAGAATTGGTCCACCGAGCCCCTGGGCTAGAAAGCGAGGATCGAAGTTCGGTCGATAAGCTAAAGTATTTTAATGCTCCATCAATCCCTAAACTTCTGGACGAGCAAACCTTGTTCAATTTCAGTCTCAGTTCTCTTAACCCAGCAGGTAGTTCTTTATTTTCAGTCAGTTGGATGGTATTCTTTTTTTTGACCTTCTAACTTTATCTTCTTTGCAGAAATGACTCTAAAGGAATAGAATTGCCTGACGAAGAGAATCAAGACCCTTAAGAGGAAGGGCGGTCCTTTCGAAGAATCATAGAAGAAGGCTCAAATTGGAGAATCGAGCTAGGCCATGTCGATTCGGGCCATGCCAGCCCTCGAGCCCATCGTTACCACGTCGAGCCTGGTCTTGTCTGGTGAGGCTGCCCCTTCTGCTCCTATTCAGCAAGAGGAAGTTGTGGAGAGGAAGAAGAAGAAGGCCATTGGCAAGAAAGTCGGATGGAAGGTTAATAGCTCTGAGGGAGAGGATCTTAGCCAAGAGCAGAATTTTCTGGATGACTAAGAGGTCATCCAATCGCTGATGGAGGGAAGCATCCTTCCCCACATTATAAAGAGGATGCGCCAGAAGGACGATGTTGAGAGGTTCGATGAGTCCTTCGCTACCTTCCTAGAGGTAAGTGGCTTCTTTTGATTTTGACTTCATGCCCTTCGGGCTTTAAAATTGGGATCTTCTAGAATTCTGACTCACCTTTTATTTTGCAATTGGGACACTACCTTTTTGCTCACTTTGAGGTGGCAAACCAAAGATGGGCCGAAGCTTCCAGGGCCTTTAAGGAAGCCCGTACAGAAGTCGAGAAGGCTCAGGCCAAGGCCAACACTCTGAAGATAGCCTAGAAAACCCACTCATCTGAAGTTGAACACCTTCAGAAGGAGTTGAGGGAGGAGCGCGAAGAGATGGCGAAGCTGAGGGCCGAGTTAGCTCCAGAGAAGGAGGAAAGAAGGAAGGCACAGGAGGAGGTTAACGCCACTATGGAGAGGGTCGTGCAAGATTTCAAGTCCTCCAAAGATATAGAGGACATCAAAATAGACTTCGCCCAAGAATCTTTCTTGGAAGGATTCCAGATTTGCTTGGGAAGGGTCGTCGAGAACTTCCCCGACATCGATCTGGACCTCCTCATGAAGGAGCCAGAGAATAAAGCTAGCCCTTCATGCACTGATGCCAAGGTTGCCCCCACTGTCCATGCTATTGAAGTTACTCCGAAGGTTCCAGAACCTACAAGTGCAACATCTGGGCCTGCTCAAGAGTTGGAGGCAGCCGAGAATGTGCCAACCTCTCCAATGGGTGAGCCACCCGAGGTCTAAACTTTTGATATTTATATACTTTTGTTCTCTCTCCTTTTTTTTTGATGTATCAAAAATATTTGAAGTAATGAAAGCAAATCTCTCTTTTTCTTTGCACTCTGTGCTGCATGTGATTCAGAATGCCTTTGATAACCAAGGTCACGACCCTCTTTCCCCAACTGACATCAACCCCTTACCTTAGGGAGTTTCATTCAAGCCCTTGATAAAGGGTTTGAAGAAGAAAGTCCACCATTTAAGAAAAAAGTTGAAGAAGGCTGATGCTAACCTTTAGGCCTCTCGAAAGAATGCTTCAGAGGCGATTAAAGAAGTCACTCACCTCCGAAGCTTTCATATGAAGGATTCCGCGAGCTTCAACGTCTGGAAAGGAAATTTCGAGAAGGAGCTTGCCAAACTCCGAAAGAATGCGAGCGACAAGTTTTGGATGCTGATGGCGAAGATCGGCTCTCTTGAAGTTGATCTTAAGAAAGCAAAAGAAAAGATCCATCTCTTGGAAGGGAGTTCATCGTGGTCCACCGACAAAGCCCGATATAATTGGGATTGGTCAAAAAAGTTCCTCCAGCTTGAGAAGCAGCTGTAGGATGCTGAGGACTGGCACAATAGTTACCGGGCGACCTGGGCAGGGAAGATGTCCAGGCTTGAAGATGAGCTAAAGGCTATCAGGGATGAGGCGATTTATTTCCAAATGAAGTTTTATAGCATTCAGCAAGCTAGATCAAGTGGTGAATCTGAGGAGCTCGCCTCTCTGAGGAGGACCGTCGGTGAGCTCTCAAAGGCTATCAGGGTGGAGAAAGCTGAAGTTCAATAGTTGAAGCTTTAGTTGACCTGCAAGCATCAAGCCATCAAGGATGCTGAAGCTGAATCCAAAGTCTTGAGGGAGCATCAGTGAGAACTTGAGGCCAAATTTGTGTACACCAACAGAATGTTCATCAAAGGCCTATATAAGAAGAAGAAGCTCGAGGAGGAGATCTTCAGACTGAAGGAAGCTTTGGTGATGGCAGAGCCAATAGCCCGAAGTCTGAAGAGCCCGGACCGCCTTAGGACTTCACCTCCTTTTTTTTTCTTTATGTAATCAGTTTCATCGATCTTCATTCCATTTGTAATGTATTTGTTCTTTCGCACAGTTGGTCCTTTCGACCTTCATTTTGCTTGTAGTGTGCCCACTTTTTATATAATCGATCTTATTGACTTTTATTTATAATGAACATAACTCCATAACAAAATGGTACCTCTTTTCTTTTTTTTTTTGCTGTCATCTCTTGTAGATGCGATTTTGGATGCCTCATTTTTTTTTACTTCGTTTCTAATGAGACGCTTGTCATGGATGTCGGGCTAGAGATCCGTTCCGTAGATCAGGATGGAATTTTACCTTTGGCATTTGGCGTGGCCATAGGAGAATGTGCACAACAGTTGTTAGTAGGGCCTTGGCCTTTTCCTTATTTTACATTAGCGAGGCCTCAGCCTTCCACCCTTTGCACGATCGTAGAGGTTCATCGGGTCCATCGATGGGGTCTCTTCCCACATCTCATCTTGATTTAACGAGATCTTCAATTTTTCTTATGTTAAGATGAGATTTTCCTCTTATTTCTAATGGGCTATAGGGGTACATTAGGACCATTGGTTGGGTCTCTCCCCTCATCTCGTCTTAGTTCAATGAGGTCTTCGACTTTGCTCACGTTACGATGAGGTTCTTCTCTTGTTCCTAACGGACTATAGGGGCACATTAGGTGTTGCCCAGCTATGCAACCCAAGAAGGAGGGGGGTGAATTAGATTTTTAAAATTTTAAAACTAATTTAAAGATATCAAGATTGAATGAAGATATGCAAGAAGTATGTGTGAAGCAATTTAGGTTAGAGAAAAATATAAAAGATTAAAGAGCAAGAATTTAACAAACTAAGAAAAGAAAGATAGCAAGCACACCACAAACAAGTAAGATTTATAGTGGTTCGGTGCTTTTCTTGCATCTACATCCACTTCCCAAGCTCCTACTTGGAAATTAAAATCCACTAACCATATTCAAACTGAATACACCATTGAAAACCTCCAACTCTAGCTATCCCAAGCTAGAATACTTATTTTCTAGGTACAAGCCAACCCAATACAATCCTATTCGCGGTTAGGATCAATCTTTCCAAGTTTTGGAACCCCCCCAAAACTTGAATCAAAATAGTAAAGCAGAGTAAAAGATTTAATGACAATCAAATATAAGTTTAACTCCATTTTGTGAGCAAATAAAATCTTAAAAATGCTTTTCACAATAATGGAGGAAGCTTCTCTAATTTCCCTCAAGATTGTTAGAGATTTGAAAGAGCTCTTGAGAGGTAGGTGAACTTGAAACGAAGGCTTCTTTGCTTGAAGATAACTTTTGCTTAGGACTGAAATTGAATCACACCAGTCTCTTATATTCTTTTCTTTTTAAAGCCTTTTAAATCTTCAATAGATGGAGGAGAGAATTCTGGGCAAGATTTATAGCCATTGGAGATATTAAAGGAACCATTAAAATCTATCAAAATAAGAAAAAAATAGCCATTGCAGAAAAATTTTTGTTGCAGGTGTCGACTCATGAGCCGACTCATGGCACAGGGGTCGACCTCGAGGTCGACCTCTAAGACAAAATTTAGAAAAATAGCCATTCTATATTTTTAGCCTTCGAAATAATAGAGGTCGATCCTAAGGTCGACCCTTGGCACCGAGACAGTGTGCCAAACAGCCCTTTTCAGCAGAAGACGACCTAGGGGTCGATCTTTTCGCTTCAAACTTGATTTTCTTCCAAAATAAGCATCCAAAAATCATGGGACTACCTCCAAAGGATTAGAAATCTTCTATACTTGCTCTTGAGGCTCTCAGATCAAAACTTGATAAAATTATGATTTTGCTCTCGAAATACAAAAAATCTTTTTTCAAGCCAAATTCATTAGTAATCTTCTCAAATGCTTTGTAATCATCAAAATCAATTCTTGAAGCAACAATCTCTTCCTTTTTGATGGTGACAAAATATTTGAGTATAAGCAAAAATAAAGCATATAGAAGCATTGATTGAGGATTTTAAAAATTTTGAAGGAACATACTACATCACATACTAGGATATTATATTCAATTATTTGACCAATATAGCATCAAGAGCAGTTTGATGATTACTTATAGTCAGGCATTTAAATGATTTGCAAAGATATTTGACTTATTTCTTTTATCAATTTTACTTCTATTTTATTTTTTTTATCAATTTTACTTCAATTTTGCTTATAGCCCAATTTTATTTACTCTACTCCCTCTTTTTGACATCATCGAGTAAGATCTTAAAGAATTTTAAAATTCATAAATAAAAAAGCCTCCTCCTTAAGTTATTCCATATGTTTTTCTATTAGAACAAGTGTTTATAATAAAACTTTTAATTTACAACATAATGATCATAATAAAATTTAGGCAATTCACAAAGGTTTCATTTCACATCATTCAAATGACATCATCACATATTTACATCCAAATGATTATCATTACATCAAGTCATCAAAATATATAAGTGCTAAACATACAAAATATAAAGGTATCAAAAGTATTCATGAGAATTAGGCAATCAAAACATACAAAATTCATGGATACAACTATCCATGACCTTAACAGCCAATAGTACCAATGCCATATGTTTGATCCAAAAAAAAATATAACCAACTATGACTTAATCAACAACTCAGGGACACTAGATTATAACCTAATACAAAGATGACTAAACTAGATCTAGTAGAGATCATAGCTGGAAGCATCCAAATCAGATGAGAAATTAAAGACGTGATGGGGTGTGTCAGGGTCAAATTCAAGAGCACGTGCTCGACCATGTCTGCCTCGACTATGGGTGGAGGTGCGGGCTCGAGCAGCTGGACGAGTCGGCCCAAGAGTCTGAGAGGTAATAGGCTGAGCATGAAGAGCAATCCTGATAGAGTCTAGATATCCCAGTGCTCTCGACATGGACTGAGTGATGGCACCAATTTGTGTAGATAGAGTCTCACTGAAATCTCTGAACTCTCTCTTTAGGAAGTCAAAACCATCGTCTAGAACACCTTAGAGTCTGGCTGCCTCAGCAATAAGATCTAATATCTTTGAAAAATCCTCTCTCATCTGGGGATGAGTTAGATCCAAAACCTACCTCTGCAAATCTAAAACTCTGCCTGTCAATCTCAAAATATATCCCTCGAGATCTTCTAGTCATGCAGACTGAGCAGTAAGCAACTGAAAGATAGTAGATACATATGGAATCACAGACTGATCAGAAGATGGGATGAAGTGAGTACTCTCTTCTTGAGTGGTACTGGCTATCTACTGAGATAAAAGACCTACAATCCTCTGAGATAGAATATCGATAATTGACTGAATCAACCAGTCAGTGATCTTCCTGATCTGATCATTAGTGAATCTAACATCTATGTCAATGCTCCTTGATGGTGCCATATCTATATCTTTTCTCACTGACTTTGAGGGACCAGTCTCATGATCAGATGCAAACTAAAGGTCAGGAGATCCTCTATGATCATGAGAAGGCGAAGATGGTCCCTCCTTCTCAGCTCTCTCTACATTCTCAGCACCTTTGGACCAACCACCATCAATCTTTGAAAAATCCATGCGATGCAGTGTGTGGCGGTCGATGGTATCGATGTGAGATAATCTGGCAACTGGCTCTCCTTCAAAACTAACTCTAAACCTCTTAAACACTAATGAGAGGGCCATACCATAGGGTAGATGTGCCTTAGACCTGTTCAAGATCTCTCTCATCATTTCTATCATCAAAATAGGGAGGTTAAAGGGGGTCTCTGTAATCACATGAAACATAATACATATGTCCCTACCAGATAATAAATCATGCCTGCCACTCCTAGGGATAAATAATTTGATAACCATGGTGTGTAACACTCTCATTTCAGTAGAAAGAATCTTGGCCTCTAATTTATTCAAATTTTCTTCAAATTCTCTCCCCAAGATGGCTCTCAATCCTTCTTTTTTATGGGTTAGTTTCATTTTCTTGTAACCCTCACATGGTAATCTTAGAATTTTCCCCAGCTAAACTGGATCAAGAGTAATCTCAGTACCTTTAAACATAGATTTTACTATTCCATTGAAGTATGCCAAATTTAGGTAAAATTCTCTAACCAAATCCACATATGTAGCTTCTTTAAACTTGCAAAAGTAATCCCATCCTTGCTTTTTAATTTTTAATACAAATGAAAATCCTTCTTTCTCAAAGAAACTAAAATCAACATTCTTTTCTGGTTCAACCTTTCTATCAGACAAAGAGACCTTACTTGGTGTAAGAGGAGACTGTGAAGATCATCTAGAGGTAGAGGTTGGACTAGGAGAGGGCTCTGGTGCTGTTATGTTTTGGCGGACTTCTTCCTCTAAGCAATGGGCCAATTTTCTTCTTTGCGGCAATTTCATCTTGGGTGCCATTCCAACTAATAGAAGCCTTAATCCCACTCAAGAGTGTCAAGAAAAAGTGGAATGGAGAAGATTTAAGAAGAAAAGGAAGAGTTTTGAGGGAGATAGTCGATGGTGGGTTTTAGGATAAGGGTTTGCTAGGATTCTTCAAACCACCCAAATAGAAAGAAAGTAAGAAGAGATTTGACTCAAGGAAAGATTTTGAGGGGTTTAGGTAGGAAAGCAAATTTTTAGAGATTTGATCGATTGAGGAAGTTAAGAGGGAGAGAGCTTTTGTTCGGTTGAATGAAAGAAAATAAGGAAAGATGGTGAGGTCATCCTTTTTGCCCAAAAAAAAAACCCAAATAAGAAGCCGTCCGATGGGTTAAGTGCAACAAAGACCAAAATGCCCATGAGTCGCCCTCTAGGTCGACCCATGGCATAGAAAAATCTGAAAAAAAAAAGATGAAAATTTTTTTTAAAAAATATAAAATTAAGGATTGAAATTTCATTCATGAGAATGATCAAGGAAGATTAGATTTGAGCTTTTAAAGATAGAAAATTTAAGATATAGGCTTAAGATAAAGATTAATATCATTTTTGATAGATTTAAGCTTGAAATCATAAAGATATTTAGGCTAGGGGATCAAGAATTCCTAATTCTCTTCTAATCTCATAGAATTTATCTTCACTTAAAGCCTTAGTAAAAATATCAGCCAGTTGATTTTTAGTACAAACATAATCAAGAATTATGTTATTATTTTGAACATGCTCTCTTATAAAATGATGTCTTATTTCAATATGTTTTGACCTAGAGTGTTGGATTGGATTCTTAGTTAGATTTATGGCACTGGTATTATCACATCTTATGTGAGTTTTGTTTAGTTTGATGCCAAAGTCCTCAAGTTGTTGCTTAATCCATAAGATTTATGCATAGCAACTTTGGCTGCAATGTATTCGGCTTCGACCATAGACAATGCTACCAAATTTTGCTTCTTGCTAAACCAAGAGATTAAGTTAACTCCTAAAAATTGGCAAGTTTCACTAGTGCTTTTTCTATTTAATTTACATCCAGTAAAGTCTACATCTGAATATCCAATTAAATCGATTGATGAATTCTTAGAGTACCATAAACCTATGGATTGAGTTTCTTTTAGGTATTTAAGTATTCTTTTTACAGCATTTAAATATGATTCTTTTGGATTAGATTAAAATCATGCACATAAACAAACACTAAACATGATATATGGTCTACTAGTAGTTAAATATAATAAAGAATCAATCATGCCTCTATGAAGTTTTTGATCAACACTTTTACCTTCTTTATTCTTGTCAAGCTTACATGATGGACTCATGGGGGTACCGATTGCTTTGGAGCTCTCCATCCTAAATCTCTTGAGTAGTTCTCTTGTATACTTGCTTTGAGTAATGGAGATCTCTTCTTTTATTTATTTGATTTAAAATTCGAGGAAGAATGTTAGTTCATCCATCATGCTCATCTCGAACTCCTCCTGCATGAGCTTAGCAAAATCTTAACATAAAGTTTCATTAGTAGATCCAAATATAATATCATCAACATATATTTATATTACTAAGATGTCATCATAATCTCTTTTAATGAAAAGGGTTGTATCTACATTTTCTCTTGAAAATCCATTATTAAGCAAGAATTTACTTAGTCTTTCATACCAAGCCCTAGGTGCTTATTTTAAACCATATAATGCTTTGTTTAATCTAAAAACATAATTTGAAAAAGCATGATTTTCAAAACTGGGAGGTTGTTCTACATAAATTTTTTCGATAATATATCCATTTAGAAAAGCACTTGTAACATCTATTTGAAATAGCTTGAAATTCATAAAGTATGTATAAGCGAGTAAAAGTTTAATTGCTTCTAGTCTAGCAACAGGTGCAAAAATTTCATCAAAATCAATTCTCTTCTTGATTATAACCCTTTGCAACTAATCTTGCTTTATTCCTAATTATATTTTTATTTTCATTCAATTTATTTTTATATATCCATTTTGTATCAATTATTAGATAATTTTTAGGTCTTGATACTAAGGTTCATACATTATTTCTTTCGAATTGATTAAGTTCCTCTTGCATTGCATTTATCCAATTATAATCTTTTTCGACTTCATCAATGATTTTAGGTTCAAAATGAGAAACAAATGCAAAATGATTGTATGCATCTCTAAGTGAAGAGCAAGTTCTTACCCCATGTGTAGGATCACCAATAATTAGTTCTTTGGGATGATTATGAACATACCTCCATTCTTTTGGAAGATCATTTGTACCTTAAGGTTGTTCTTATTGTCCTTCACCCTCAATTTCTTGTTTGTCTTCATGATTCTCTTCATTTTGAATTGTTGAATCTTTTAGGATGATCTTCTTCAATCCTTCTATAAGAAGATCTGCATCATCAATACCCTCACTCTTTCTTGATGAAAGATCATTAGTCTCATAAAAAACAACATGTATTGACTCCTCTACTACTAAGGTTCTTTTGTTAAAAACTCTAAAAGCTTTACTAGAAGAGGAATAACCAAGAAAAATAGCTTCATCGAATTTTATATCAAATTTACCTAGTTTTTCTTTACCATTGTTCAAAACAAAACATCGGCAACCAAAAACATGAAAATATGCAATGTTAGATTTTCTTTCTTTTCAAAGCTCATAAGATGTTTTGTTTAAAATTAGTCTGATTAGGACACGGTTTAAGATATAACATGCTTTGTTAATTTCTTCTATCCAAAAGTATCTTCGAAGGTTGCTTTTACATAGCATAGTATGGGACATTTCTTTATTCTATTTTTTCTTTCTACTACTCCATTTTGTTGGGGTGTCCTAGGTGCTGAAAAATTATGGCTAATTTTTTTTTCATCACAAAATTTTTCAAAGTCTTGATTTTCAAATTTGATTTCATGATCACTTCGAATGCTTTGAATTGAAAATTCTTTTTCATTTATAACTTTTTGGTAAAACTTTGTAAAAACATGAAAAGTTTCATCTTTATGTGCCAAAAAAAATTCATGTAAAATGTGAGTAGTCATCAATAATTACAAAATCATAATATTTTCCACCTAAGCTTGCTATTCTTGTAGGATCAAACAAATCCATGTGCAAAAGTTTCAATAGCTTAGAAGTTGAAACAATGTTCTTAGATTTGAATGAAACTCTTGTTTGTTTACCTAGTTGGCATGCATCACAAATTTTATCTTTTCTAAGTTTAATTTTGATAAATCAACAACTAATTTCTTTTTGATAAGCTTTGAAAGTGAATGCATACTAATGTGTGCAAGCCTACGATGCCAAAGCCAACTAGTCTCATTAATTTTGGTATTCATGGCTACTAAACATTACTTGTTTATCATAGAAAGATCATTCAAAACTATCATATAAATATTATCATGCCTATGACCAATGAACTTAATGCCATCATCATTGGAACTAGTTACAACGCACAATGAAGATTCAAAAACAACTTTATAACCCTTGTCACAAAGTTGACTAATACTTAAAAGATTGTGTTTTAAACCATCTACTAATAAAATATTTTTAATGTACTTGGAGGAAGTGATACCAATATTATCTATACCAATAATCTTTTCTTTGCCATTGTCTCCAAATGTGATCATCCCTCAATTTTAGAATCAAGCGTGATGAATTGGAACTCATCATCGATTATGTATCTTGAGCATCCGCTGTCAAGATACCATCTTTGATTTTCTTCTTTGAGTGCAAGACACACCTACATGCAAAATCAAGTCCTTACTCTAGGTACCCAAGTTTTCTTGGATCCTTTAAAGTTAGTCATAATGGTTCCTTTTGGAACCTATATTTTTTTTACATTCGAATTATTAGAGAAGCATGTATAAGATTTGTGTCCTAGTTTACCACATTTAAAGCAAGTAATATTTAAAAATTTATTGCTTTATGAATTTATAAAAATATTTTTTAAAAATTTTTATTTTCTTAGGGGGTTATAGCCTAGACCAGCCTTATCATAAATGGCCTTTTGATTTTCAAGAATCATATGAAGTTTATTTAAACTCAAAGTAAATTTTTCAACTATCAATTTTAAATTGTCGATTTTATTTTTCAAATTTAGATTCTCTTGAGTTAAGACTAATTTTCACTTAGGATAGTTTCATTTTTTTTTAGCAAGACTTGATTTTTTAATTTTAGTTCTTTATTTTTAGTTTCTAACTTCTTTAAATCATCTACTAAATCATAGAAAGATTCTTGAAGTTCTTCGAATATAAACTCATTTGAGATTTCAGCACTTACCTCATTCTCATGTGCCATAAGGCACAAGTTGGCTTGTTCATGAGCTTCTTCCTCTTTGGAGCTTGAGTCAGCACTATCACTCCACGTTGCCACCATAGTCTTTTTCTTATATTTCTTAAAAATCTTTTTAAGTTGAGGATATTCAGACCTAAAGTGCTCCGACTTCTTACATTCATAGCAAATAAGGGGCTGCACCCTATCCTTTTTCTTGCTATGCTCCCATTTGGTAGGTAGCCTCTTCCTCATCCCTTATTTTTTCTTCAAAAATCTCTTAAACTTTCTTTTGATGAGGGCTATTTCTTCATCTTGTTCTTCATCTTTTGTTTCATCAAATTCCTCATCTTGTTGAGCGATGGATTTAAGGGTTATTATCTTCTTTTTCTTGACATCTTCTTCTTGATATTGTTTCATGCTTAGCTCATGCGTCATTAGTGATCCTAGAAGCTCCTCCAAAGATAAAACATTCAGATCTTTGGTTTCTTGAATTATAGTTACTTTGGCCTCCCATGTTCTTGATAATGACCTTAGAATCTTCCTCACAAGGTCACTGTTAGAATAAGACTTGCCAAGACTTTTAAGACCATTTATAATATCCATAAATCTAGTAAACATTATAGTTATTGACTCATCATGCTCCATTTTGAAAAGTTCATATTTATGCACAAGCATGTTAATTTTTGACTCCTTAACTTAATAGTGCCTTCATGAGTTACTTCTAACCTGTCCCATATTTTCTTAGCCGACATGCATGTTGAAATACGATTAAATTCATTAGCATCTAGAGTACAATATAAAACATTCATGGCTCTTGCATTGAGTTGAGCCATTTTTTTATCAATCTCATCCCAATCCTTTTTGGATTTGATTGATTCCTCACCATCAATTATCTTAGTGGGTGTGTGTGGTCCATTAACTATGATACTCCACATATCATAGTCAAGTGCTTGTATGAAAATTCTCATTTGAGCTTTTCAATAGGTATAGTATGTTCCATTAAAAAGTGGAGGACGATTTGCGGACTGCCCCTCAGCTAGAGCAATACTAACTTGGGTTGCCATAAATCTTTGGCTCTTTGATGGTTAAATCAAAGTAGGGCTAGAGCATCGGGCTCTAATACCACTTGTTGCCCAGCTATGCAACCCAAGAGGGAAGGAGGGTGAATTGGGTTTTTAAAATTTTAAAGCTAATTTAAAGATATCAAGATTGAATGATAATATGCAAGATGTATGTGTGAAGCAATTTAGGTTAGAAGAAAATATAAAAGATTAGAGAGCAAGAAGTTAACAAACTAAGAAAAGAAAGATAGCAAGCACACTATAAACAAGCAAGATTTATAGTGGTTCGGTGCTTTTCTTGCACCTACATCCACTCTCCAAGCTCCTACTTGGAAATTAAAATCCACTAACCGTATTCAAACTGAATACACCATTGGAAACCTCCAACCTTAGCTATTCCAAGTAGAATACTTATTTTTTGGGTACAAGCCAATCCAATATAATCCTATTCAAGGTTAGGATCAACCTTCCCAAGTTTTGGAATCCCCTCAAAACTTGAATCAAAATAGTAAAGCAGAGTAAAAGATTTAATGACAATCAAATACAAGTTTAGCTCCCTTTGTGAGCAAATAAAACCTTAAGAATGCTTTTAACAATAATGAAAGAAGCTTCTCTGATTTTTCTCAAGGTTGTTGGAAATTTGAAAGAGCTCTTCAGAGGTAGGTAAACTTGAAATGAAGGCTTCTTTGCTTGAAGATGACTTTTGCTTAGGGCAAAAATTGAATCACACCAATCTCTTATATTTTTTTATATTTAAAGCCTTTTAAATCTTCAATAGGTGGAGGGGAGAATCCTGAGCAAGATTTGTAGCCATTGGAGATATTAAAAAAAACATTGAAACCTCTCAAAATAAGAAAAAAATAGTCATTGCAAAAAAAATTTTATTGCAGGAGTCGACTCATGGGTCGACTCATAGCACAGGGGTCGATCTTGAGGTCGACCTCTGAGATAAAATCTAGAAAAATAGCTATTCTTTATTTTTAGCCTTCAGAATAGCAGAGGTCGACCCCGGGGTCGATCCTTGGCATAGAGACAGCGTGCCAAACAGCCCTTTTCAGTAGGGGACGACCTAGGGGTCGACCCTTTCGCTTCAAACTTGATTTTCTTCCAAAATAAGCATCCAAAAATTATGGGACCACCTCCAAAGGATTATAAATCTTCTATACTTGATTTTAAGGCTCTCAGATTAAAACTTGCTAAAATTATGATTTTGCTCCTGAAGTACAAAAAGTCTTTTTTTTAAGCCAAATTCATCAGTAATCCTCTCAAATGCTTTGTAATCATCAAAATCAATTCTGGAGCAACATTAGGATTGTTAGTAGGGCCTCTCCCCTTATCTCATCTTAATTTAACAAGACCTTTGACTTTGCTCACATTAGGATGAGGTTCTCCTCACGTTTCTAACGAGCTGTAGGGGCATATTAGGACCATTGGCAGGACCTCTCCCCTCATCTCATCTTAATTTAACAAGATCTTCGACTTTGCTCATGTTAGAACGAGGTTCTTCTTCTGCTCCTAATAAGTTGTAGGAGCATATTAGGGCCATTGGTAGGGTCTCTCCCCTCATCTCATCTTAATTTAATGAGGTCTTCGACTTTGCTCACGTTAGGATGAGGTTCTCCTCCTGCTTCTAACGGACCACTTTAGGTTGTTTTCGAGAGTTATTTGTTATCATGCAATTTTTGCGTCAAGAAGTAATGATGTCAAAATAAAAAAGTTTTATTGAAGAATAGTTATTGGTAGTGCATTTTTAGATTTTCTAAATTTCAAGGCCATGGGAGTGTTGCTCCTTCGAGCTCCTTTAAGCGATAAATTTCGAACCGAATGACCTCCTCTACTTTATACGAACCTTCCCAATTCAGGGCGAGCTTTTCTTGATTCTGAGGTTGCAAAATGAATGCTCGTCGGAGCACCAAGTCTCCCATCCTGAATGCTTTACTTTTTACTTTAGAGTTATAGTATCTAGCTACTCTTCGTCTGTAGGCTGCCATCCAAACTTGGGCTTCTTCTCTTTTTTCCTTCAGTAAATCGAGGTTGACTCTATGGTCTTGTGAGTTACACTACTCATTAAAGGCCAAGGAAAATGGTATTTTTCTAATCGACAGCCTTTGAGTAGTTCAATACACCCAGAGGATGTGGTAGAGTTCATCCGCCCAAGTCCTTCTTACTCTTTCAAACCTTGCCTTGATGCCCTACAGTAAGATTTTGTTGGTCACCTCTACTTCACCATTTTTCTGTGGATGGGCCACTGACATGAAGTGATGGAAGATGTTTAAATCTTTGTAGAACTCAGCGAACCTCGTCTTAGCAAACCGTCGCCCGTTATCTATTATGAGAGTTTGGGACAGACCAAACCGATAGATGATTGACTTTTAGATGAAGTCCTGTACCTTGACCTCAGTAATTTTTGCTAATGGTTTGGCCTCGACCCATTTGGTAAAATAGTCGATCACAATCAGGAGAAACTTTCATTATCTGGATGCCATTGGAAAGGGGCCAAGTATATCCATTCCCCACTACACGAATGGCCAAGGTGTGCTTAGTGGAGTAAGCTTGAAGGTTGGCTGTCTTTGTATGTTTACATTTCTCTGACAGCGGTCACATTTCTTGACATACTCTATAGAGTCATGATATAAGGTGAGCCAATAGTATCTCTACCAAAGTAGTCTTTGTGATAGAAATTTGGCTCCTACATGACTTTCATAAATTTTCTCATGCACTTTTCATAATACAAAGTCAGCCTCTGAAGGTCGGAGACATCTCAAGAGCAATAGAGAATATGATCTTTTATACAGCTTGTTTTTATACAGAACATACCGAGAAGCTTGATCTCTGAGTTTTTGAGCTTCTTTTGAATCATGAGGAAGAGCTCTATCCATGAGGTAGGCAACTAGCAGGTCGATCTAGCTTGGCTCGTGCTCAACGTGCATAATAGACTATGACTCCTCTAAGCTTGGGCACTTTAAAATTTCAAAAAATACTTCGTTGGATAGTTCGGCTGGGGCTAAAGTGGCCAATTTAGAGAGAAGGTCGGCTCTCATATTTTCTACCCTCGAAATCCATTAAATGCTAAAACTGTTGAAGGCTGAAGTCAAGTTCTTTACTTTCTCAAGATATTTCATCATGCTTTCCTCTTGAACTTCATAGCTGCCGCTAACCTATCCGACCATCAGCTGAAAATCATTGAAAACTTGGAGCCAGTCTGCCTCTAACTCTTTTGCTATTTTTAACCCAATGATCAAAGCTTTATATTCGGCCCCATTATTAGTTGCAGAAAATTTGAAGCATAGCGTATATTCAACGATGACTCCCTCAGGGTTAACCAAGATCAACCCCATGCCTGCTCCAGCAGTGTTGGATGAACCATCCATGTATAGGGCCCAAAAATCTTCAAAAAGATCAGCACTCTCTTCGGGGGGGCTCGGTTGCAACCATGGAATGCCAATTTAGTTTCATTCAAGCTCGGCTTCATCCAGAATGGTGCATTATACTATAAAATCTGCTAATATCTAGGCTTTGATTGACGATCGAGATCGATAGTTGATGTCAAATTCTATAAGCTCCATTGTCCATTTTATGATTCTTTCAGAAGCATCCATTCGATGAAGGACTACTTTAATTGATTGATCCATGAGGATAGTTATGGTGTGCCTCTAAAATTAAGATCGGAGTCTTCTGGCAGCAATTAGAAGAGAGTAAGTCAATTTTTCTAATTTAGAGTACCTGATCTCTGCATCCCTCAAGATCCGACTTATGTAGTAGATCAGTCACTGCATTTTCATTTCCTCCTTGACCATGACTGCTGCCAGGGCTACCATGGAGACTACTAGATATAAGAATAATTCTTCTTTGGGCTCAGGCTTTGCCAGCAGTGAAGGTGAGCCGAGGTAGTATTTGAGCTCCTCGAATGCCTATTGGCATTCCACCATCCAGCAAAAGTTCTTTGGCTACTTGAGAACTTAAAAGAAGAGCATGCATTCCTCGGTTGATCTCGAGATGAAGCGGTTTAGAGATGCTACTTTTTCAGTCAGGTGCTAAACTTCGTTAATTATTTTTGGAGTGGTCATCTATTGAATAGCCTGAATTTTCTCTGGATTTTCCTCAATCCCATGCCTCGACACCATAAATCCTAAAAATTTTTTGAGGTCATATCGAAGGCGCACTTGATCGGGTTCAGCTTCATCTTGTACTTCTTAAGTGCACTAAAGGTCTCTTCGAGGTCGATGATGTGATTTGTTGAAGCTTGGCTCTTGACGAGCATGTCATCCATATATACCTCCATATTTCGATCGATTTGCTCCTTGAAGATTTTGTTGACTAGGTGCTGCTACATTGCTCCTGCATTCTTAAGTTCGAAAGGCATAACCCTATAACAGTAAAACCACGGTCAGTAATAAAAGCAATTTTCTCCTCATCCTCTGGCGCCATCCGAATTTGGTTGTAGGTGGAAAAGACATCCATGAATGTGAGGAGCTCGTGGCCCAAGGTTGCATCCACTAATTGATCAATCCTGGGTAGGGGGTAGCTATCTTTTAGACAGGCTTTGTTCAGCTTTTTAAAGTCTATACATATCCTCCACTTGCCGTTCGCCTTTTTGATGAGCACCACGTTTGAGATCCAATTCGAGTAGTTAACTTTTCGGATGAATCGGTCATGAGAAGCTTGTCAACTTCTTCTGCAATTGTTTTTTGCCTCTTTGAAGCATGGCTGTGCATCTTCTCTTTTATTGGCCGACACTTGGGATCAGTAGCCAGCCGATGTTCCATAACCTCACCATCAATCTCCGACATATCCATTGGGATCCAAGTGAAGACATCTCCATTTCTCCGAAGGAAGGCGATGAGCTGCTCTCGAACCTCATCCCCCAAGTTAGAGCCGATCTGCATGGTGTGCTTCACATTTTCATCATTCAATGGGATGGAAACAAGGTCTTCCATAGGCTCATCCCACTTCTCCATAAGGTCGTCGCGGACATCCAGTCCATCAACAGGGCAAAAGTTGGGCTGGGGGGTTTTTCTATAGGGCCATGGAGTAACAGTGCCTTACCAAGGCCCTATCTCCTCTGATCTCTCCAACTCCATAGCTCGTCGGAAATAAGGATGCGACGTACATCATAGTTTATGATATTTAAAGCAATTACAACCACATTGTTATGCGAGAACTAAACTCCCTATGTGTCTACTTTGGTGAAGGTTATAGATTCTCTAGTCCTCTGCCTCTTCACCGATCCTCCAGATCTACTGGCCTCTTCTCATTGAGGTCCCCCAGAGATAGTGTTGATGACATCGAAAGGCGGTCGATCTCCTTATTACTCCTCCCCCCTCGGTGGTTTAGGTTATGATAGTGCCCTTGGCTGATCCTCTCTTCCTTTGGGCCGACGTCGCAGGAATCAGCCGAGCTGGCCTCATCTGATAAGCTCCTCAATTTCGTCCTGGAGTTGAATACATTCCTCAATATCGTAACCATGGTCACGATGATAGAGGCAGTACTTGTTAGGATTGCACTTACTAGGATGAGTGCGCATCCTCTCCGATCTAGGTAGTTGCTTCTTGATCTTCATCAGTACTTAAGTCTTTGGAGCATTGAGGGGGGCATAGTTGTGGAACCTTTAGAGGGGGAGTCCCGCTGCACCCTTCTATTAGGGCTTCTTGGACGACGAGCTTGAGGAGGAGTTTGGACTTGCTTGCACTTGAGGGGAGTCCAGGAATGCGATCAAACCTCGTTCGGCTTCTTTTCAGATGTGGGCCCGTTCGGCTCGCCCATTCGCCACTCTTCTACGGCTTCACTATCCTTAGCCTTGAAGGCCTCTTCCGCTCGAGCATACCCTTCAGCCCAGGCCAACATATCGATAAAATTCTTGGGGTACTTCTTCTCTAGGGGAAGTAACAGATTATTCTTCTGAAGGCCGCCTTTTAGTGTAGCCATAGCGATAGACTGGTCTAGATTTTGGACTTCTAGGGCAGCTGCATTGAAGCGATTGACATAAGCTTGGATGGATTCTCCCTCTTGCTGCTTGATGTTCATGATGGAGTTGAAATCTCGGTGGGGCGTCGACTGCTGACGAAATGAGCCACGAACTGATGGCTCATTTAATCAAAAAAAAAGATGGTATCCGGCTTAAAGGTTGAATACTAATTTCTGGCTGCTCCGTTCAAGGTAGATGGGAAAGCCCGGCATAAGATGGTGTTTGGTGCATCATGGAGCAGCATCATTATCCGAAAGGCCTCCAGGTGGTCGATTGGATCGATAGTCCCATCGTAGCTCTCAAATTGAGAGAGCTTGAAGTTCGGTGGAATAGATTCCTACATAATGCGGTGAGAGAATGGAGGGTCAGTATAGATATCATTACCATCGGAGGGGGAAGCACGATGGAGTTTCTCGATTCGCTAGTTCATCTCTTGCAGTTTCTAATCTAGAAGATCCTCTCGATCATGAATCTCCAAGGTCCTCTAACTGAACGAGGGCAAAGTCACCCTAGGAGTAGAGTCATGATCAGAGTAGGGGCTCTCGACCCTCTGCTTCCCCTTTTCGGAGGTCACCGATCAGCTAGCCCGAGTTGGCCATCCCCATACTGGATCATGGGGCTCCGGAGAAGCTTGCTTTGGTCAAATTGATGTCGGAGGCTGCTGCTGCTACATGGCTTGCACTGCTTTCGTGAGGCCACGAACCTGCTGGACTAGTAGGTTAAACTATTTCATATCCACCATTGCTGCAGGTGGAGCTTGAGTTGCCAAGGATGAAATAGGGATGGGTAGATTAGGATGGAATTTGGCCACAGAGGTCACTGACCGTCATGTTGAAGCTTTCCTGGGAGGCATCTTTTTTGAGAATGAGGACTCTAGAGGAGAAGTAGAGATCTCTGCTGAGTACACCTTTAAGAATAAGAAAACCTTAAAAGGTGGAGGTTCATGTCCTTCCTCTAGCGCCAATCCTGTTGATGTGAAATCTGATCGTCGTCGGAGAAGCGCTGGAGTCGGAGAAGATGAGGTCACCATCGGTGACCTATAAAACAAGTCTCGTCCAGAGCTTGGGGGGATGGCTCTGATAAAACCCTCTGATGATCAAGTCAGCTCTTTCGACCAACAAAAATGGAGTACTCAATAGAGAAAATTGCAGAGTACTGGAAGAGAGATGAGAGCTTAAAGAAAATATATCTAGAGGGTCTCTTTACAGCCCCGAAGCCTTTAACAAACTGATAGTGACAGCCACAACTGCTTGATAGTGGGCCATTTGGGGCCATGTGGAGTTTGTTATGGAGGATGGTATTTGTTGTCATGACGTGCTAGTCTGTTGGAGATCCAACAGCTAGAGTTCGAATGAGGCAATTATAGGTGATGAAGGGCTCTTGGACATTATTGTTTTGGAAGAGTTTGGTGGTTCTCAAGATTGACCGTGCGTTGGCTTTTATTCACTATGTCAAAGGTGTACACCATGGTCCTTTCAGGTGGTTAGAAAAAATTTAGTCGGAAGAGAAGTTTGGCAAGGGTTCAATTGACGAAGAGGCTCGGAAGACATCCGATCGAAAGGAGTCCAGCTATGAGGGGTTCGCCTGGATCAAGTATTGACTGATGGTTGCAATAAGCAAGCGTGACTAAAACACTGGCATCTCTATTGTTCCTTTAAGGTTCGACCATTCTCAGGGTTGCTCACCGATGAATAATGATAAGGCGTTGAAGTTTCTCTGGGGCCAGTTCAAAAAAAGTTCGATTGCTGGAGAAGTTTTGCTGAAGAAGAAATCCAGGAGGAGTTCGACTAAGATTTTGCCAAAAGAGGATCCAAAGAAGTTCGTCCAAGTGGGGCCACATAGGTTACCAGAAGAAGATCGATCGAATGGGATGCGTAGGAGTCGGAGACTTAGCCGATTCTCTAGGGCAGAAGCATTAACTATTCAAGTTCATCTGGAGAAGGAATCCACAATATCCCATTGAATCCAAAATCGGTCTTCTTAGTAATCGGATTATCTGACTGCAGTGTTGAAGGTCGGCCATCTTAGAATGATTTAGAGTTTGAATACTCCTGCGGGTTGAGATTCATTTGTTATAGCTGCAACTGGATGGAACTGATCAAGAGTCAGAGTCTTAGCCAAACTTCGGCAGGCATGGATTATCCCCAACAATGACAAAAATTTAGTTTATATCATAAATAATCTATTATTTACGATGAAAATCCTCCATCATAAATAATTTGACCAAAATTTTAAATTTAAAAAATAAAAAATATTAACTATTTTAAAAATAAAAAAAGCAAAAATGTGCCATGCATGATCGATGCGACAAGATTATGGGGTGTGAGCGCATCCACTACTAGCTAGCCCACAAGCAAATTAATATTTTTTTTAATTTTTTAAAAATTAGTATTCTTTTAAAAAAATTATATTTTTCTTTGAATATTATAAAGTTTTAAAATTTAAAGTCCATCTTCATCATTCATTATTTAAGTAATTATTATGCAAGCATCATCATAAAATATCACCTCGATTTGGTAGCTCCATCTATACAGATCGATAAAATTTAATTTTGATGGTTATGAACGATCGCATGATGATCTGATAGATAAAAATTATCAATGAGTTCAAAATTTTATAATGATGATCTCTATGATATTTATAGCGTACTATCAAAATTTTACTTCAATCAGATATAATTATCATAGTCAATTTAGCAGGGGATGATTTGAATCGTTAAATAAAAAATAAGTGATCAAAAGATCAAACGGCATCCAATTAAGGAAATTTTTTAGATAAATTATCTTTGCTACTACTTTTATCATTTATATGATGATGATTATAAAATTAAAATTATATATATATGAACCATCCATATTAAGTAGATCTTACAAAAACACAAGTATAATTATTTAAGGATCTTAAGAATAAGTATCAAGAGACATGTATTTTTTGATCGTTCATACACGTGTAGTTTGAATTTTATGATTCCCATCATACAAATGATCAAAGTAGTAGCAAAAATTATTTATCTAAAAAATTATCTTAATTGGATGCCATTTGGCCATTTGATCACTCTTTTTTATTTAATGGTCAAAATGATTTCGTACTAAATTGATCATAATAATGATGTCTGATTGATATAAAATTTTGATAGTATACTACAAATATCATAAAAATTATTGTATAAATTTTTAGATCTATCGATGATTTCTATCTATCAGATCATCATACGGTTATTCGTGACCATCGAAATCAAATTTCATCGATTTACAAAGCTAGAGCTACCAAATCGAGACGATCTTTTGTGACGATACTCGCACGATAATTACTTAAATAATAAATAGTAAAGATGAATATTAAATTTCAAAATAATATAATATTTAAATAATAATAACTTTTTTAGAAAAATATTAATTTTTAAAAAAATTAAAAAAATTTTAATTTGCCTATAGGCTAGCTAATAGTGGACGTGCTTGCACCGCTCAATCCCGTCACATTGGCCATGCATAGCATATTTTTGCCTATTTTTATAAAAATTTTCATCACAAGAAATATTCCATCATAAATTTTCTTATCTTTTTTTTATTTTTTTTAAATTATTTACGATGGAAGATTTTCATTATAAATAACCATAATTTGCACCATAAATACTTTTTTCCATCATAAATAACATTATTTCCGACATAAATTTTCCATCACAAATATTATCATTTTTTAATTTTTGAATTATTTATTTATGAAAAATAATTTTTAATGGAAAGAATACGTCACAAATAAAAGTTATTTAAAATAAAAATTAATTTTTCATCATAAATAATTTTACTTAATATTTTAATATTTTTTGGAGAGGGAAATTTTTTTGAAAAAAATAGGTAGGAATTATTAGTGATAGAAAATAAAGTTCCATCGCTAATAATTATTTTAGTGATAAAATTCCATCGCTAAATGCCTTTAAATATTCTCCCTCACTACGTTCACACGAAACCCACTCCTTGAAACCTACTCTCGCCCACCCCCTCATCTTCTCTCTCCCCCTCCTCCTTCACTTCCACCGATCGGCGACCTATTCTCCTATTGTCACCGTTATTGTCGCCGCCATTGCTGCTACCACTGCCGTCGTTGTCACCGCATGCCATTGGTGGTAATTTTTTTTTGTTCTCTTTCGATCATTTAGGGGGGTCGCAGGTGCCGTGCGGTGGTCGATGGCGGGCGGCAGGGCATGGAGGGTGGGTGTCGGCTACTGGGGTGAGGGGGCGCATGGGGTGCAGGGCCGTGGGATGGCAGTGATGGGACCATGGGTTGGGGGCCGTGATGTATCTATGCTATGGTCGGTGGTGGATGGAGGGGCACAAAGGGTTGGTGCCGGCTACAAGGGGCCGTGTTGGGTGCAGGGCCATTGGCGTGGTGACGGGATGGGTTAGGAGGTCGTGGGCACCGATGGTAGGCGGCGAAGGGGCATTGGTCGGGATGGTTGGGGGCCCGCGAGCACCGATGATGGGCGACAGAGGGGTGCCGCAGAGGGTGAAAAGCGTGGGCACCGATGGTGGGTGGTGGAGCGGCACATAGAGGGTGGGTTGGCCGCAACGGTGCCGAGCACCGCAGGGGCTGGAGGTCTGCGGGGGGTAGGGCATGGTGGGGCGGCGATGGTGGGTCGGGTGGTGGGCGGCGGAGGGGTGCCGTGGGTGGGAGGCGGAGGGGCTTAATCAATTTTAAAATTTTAATAAATAATAATAAAATCAATAATAACAATAACAACAACAATAATAATAATAATAATAGTAAAAATAGTAATAATAATGGTAATAATAATCATAATAATAATAGTAGTTAGAAAATATAATAGTAAAATATAATAATAATATAGAGTAAAGAAGTAATAAATAATGAAAAAATATTAATAATAGTAATAATCATATAAATAATAATAAAATAATAAAGCAGTAATAATAATAGTAATAATAATAATAGTTGTAGTAAGAATAATAATAATAATACTAAAAATAGTGATAATAATAATATTAATAATAATAATGGTAATAATAATCATACTAATAATAGTATTTAGAATAATAATAATAGTAAATATATTAATGATATTTATAATGAGAGTAAAAGTAGTAATACTAATTAAAATAATAATAGTAATAGTAGTAGTTAGAATAATAATAATTATTCTTATCATGGCTCATGGGGGTACATTAGGATCGTCGGTAGGGTCTCTCCCTCCATCCCATCTTAAATGAACGAGGCCTTCGACTTTGCTCACGTAGGATGAGATTCTCCTCCTATTCCTAACGAGCTGTAGGAACACATTAGGGCTGTTGTTAGGGTCTCTTCCCTCACCTCATCTAAAATGAACGAGACCTTCGAGTTTGCTCACGTTAGGATGAGGTTCTCCTCCCAATTCTAATAGGCTATAGGGGCATAATAGGGCTATTGTTGGGGCCTCTCCTCTCACCTCATCTAAAATGAATGAGGTCTTTGACTTTGCTAATGTTAGGATGAGGTTCTCCTTCTGTTCCTAACGGGCTGTGGAGGTACATTAGGATCGTTGTTGGGCCCTCTTCACTCATCTTATCTAAAATGAATGAGGCCTTCGACTTTACTCACGTTAGCATGAGGTTCTCCTTCTGTTTCTAACGGACTGTAGGGACATATTAGGGCTATTGTCGGAGTCTCTCCTCTCACCTCATCTAAAATGAATGAGGCCTTCGATTTTGCTCACGTTAGGATGAGATTCTTCTTTTATTCTTAACAGGCTATAGGGGCACATTAGGACCATTGTCGGGGTCTCCCCTCTCACCTCATCTAAAATGAATGAGGCCTTTGACTTTGCTCACGTTAGGATGAGTGATAAGTATAATAAATTTATCAATAAAAGTATTAATTTATTAACTAATTGATATTAATTTTTAAGAATTAATAATTAATTTATATATAATTTTTGAAAAATTTATATTTTTATTAATTAAAAAATTAATTAAAAAATAATAAAAAATAATAAAAATTAAAAAATAAAATTTTATTATCAATAGAAAGAGCTCATTTTTTTGATCACAATGAAATAAATTTTAAGTAAAACGGAGCTAAAATGGAAAAGATATAAATTTTGAAAGATATAAAATAAATAAAAATTAAATAAAAAAAATTAAATAAAAAAAAAGAAAATGGCTCAGCCGGCTCCATAAGCCGAGCCACCAAGCCAAGCCAAGCCATCAAGCCGACTCAGCCATTGAAGCCATCAGCCGGTCCACGATCTAGGCGTGGACCGCCAGCTCAGCAAATTCCGGCGAATCAGAAATTGCCATGTGGTGGACCTAGACCCCTTAAGGATCTGCTCACAAGGGTAATTTAGTCTTTTCATCCGACAACAGCGGCGCTGATTGGTTGCGGTGTGTGGTGCGGCCGGTCCACGCGGTCCATGGAAACAGTTATTACGCGATAGGACGGATGTGGTTGTTTGCGGTCAGGATCGGACGGCTGTGGTTGCTTCCGAATTTTATTCAGATACAAACATCACGTGGATCACCATCGGATGGCAGCGCTTGATCCAGGCAATGATCCGACGGTCCAGAAAGCTCCCGATGGCGATCAAACTCTCAGGCGCGTGATTTGCGGCCAGATTTCCTCCATCAAGCGTGATCCAATGGCCAGAAATTAATCCGACCTGATCTGGGCTTATCTACATCCGATTTTGATGATTTTTGGACCGTTGGATTCCTGTTGAATGGCTGGATTTTATCAGATTTATCAGAGTCATATCAGAGCTATTTTGATTCAAATTTTATCCGAATTTCTTTATATTTTTATGATTACAAAGGCTATTAGTCCCATATTGCCTTTAGAAAAAATATCCAGCCCTCCTAGCTCTATAAAAAGGACCCTAGGCCATCAAAAATTGATATCTCCGATCAAGGTGAAGCTTTGGTACAGGGTGAAGTCAGGCTATGGGTTAAAGGCTGCTTCAAAGCAACGGGTGCCGAGAAGAAGAGCCGAGCTTCTACACCATCTTTCTGTCAATGCCGATCCAAGATCAGAGATCAGGCTATTTTATTTTATTTTTTTTCTTTTTAAATTTTATGTATTTAAATTCTGAAATTTTAGTTAATAAAAAATTTATTTTTGCATTTTAATTTCTTATTTTTTATTGTAATTTAATTTTTGCACTTTAAATTATTGCTTTACAAGTAGATGCTAAGATCTAACTAGTAGATCTTAGTACCAAGTTTAAATTCTTGCACCTTTTAATTTTTGCTTTTTATTTTTCGACTTCACTTTTGATCCCAAAACTCTTCTTTTTTTCTTTTTCTTTTAAAAATCAAAGATTTCAAATCTAAAAACACTACCTTCCCCATGGATTCGACCCGACTCATTGCTATCTACGCATTTTTTAAATTATTTTAAGAAGTCGGATTAAACTGATAAACATGGTGTCTTAACGACAGCACCGCATCCCTATCAAGTTTTTGGCGCCATTGTCGGAGAAGGTTTTTGATTTTTAATTTTGATTTCTTTGATTTATTTTAAAAATAATTCCGACAACCCTATCAAGTTTTTGGCGCCATTGCCGGGGAAGGTTTTTGATTTTTGATTTTGATTTTTTTGATTTATTAAAAATAATTTCGGCAAACGCACCAAGTTTTTGGCGTCGTTGTCGGGAAAGGCACGGATATTAAATTTTTGATCTCTTTAATTTTTCTATAAATAAATTATAAATAAAATTTTTATTTTCTTGCTAATTTTTTTTTTATTATTTTGCAGGAAAAGAAAAAAAGAATAAAAAGAATCAGAAGTTTTGCCTGGTGAGATCAATCCTAACCCTAGTTCTCTTTTCTTTTTATTTTATTTATTTATTTATTTTATTTTTAAATTAATTTAAAAAATATTCATTTAAACCTAATTAAAAAATCTCATGACAAGATTAGAAATCTTAACTGCTTAGAGCATGCATCATATTAGTTTTATTTTTATCTTTATTTTTATTTTTACGTTTTTTGGTGATTGCTGGAGGCAAGGTAAGCCTTTTAGAATTCACTTAGTTGCATGCATCTAGTTTAAATTGCATAAAATCCTTTGATTGAATTTTTTTTATGCATATTCATATTAAATCAAATTAAGGGCACAATCCAATTAAACAAGATAAGGTGGGGATTTGATCACCCTTCCTTAGCCCACAAACAACCAACCAGCATCCTGCATTGACCTAAGCCTTTAATTTTAAAATCAATTAGACATCAACCCTAGGAACTCGAGCTCAATAGGATAAGGAATCCAAAGAGTTGAACCGGGTTAGGATAAGTCAATTTGACTGGTGTCTAGGAAAGTGGTTAAGGACGATTGGGCCCGAAGGAAGGTGGTTTCTAATTGGTTCCGTTCGCTTACCTGGCCAAGCATAATTGGTGTCTAAGGCAAGCAACGAGGGGACTCCCACCAACCTTACACTTACCTGGCCAGTTGATTGGCTAATCCTACACTTGGAAGGCTTGAAGGTGATCTTGACAGTTAGGAGCTGCTAATCTAGGATACCCTTATTCAGGATTGATTGACCAATTTGATTGCTAACGAACATCAAACCTAATTAAACTTAATTCTTCTCTCTCTTCTTAGTTCTAGGACTCTTTAGGACCTCTTTCTTTAGAACTCTTCTTTTTCTTTTTTCTTACTCCTCTAAAATAAAATAAAAAAAAATAAAATAAAAAATTAAACTAACTAAAAATTAATAATTAAATTAAATTAAAATAAATTAAAATTAATAAATAAAAATAATAAAAAAATTAATTTTTAATATAATAAAATAATAATAATAATAAAATAAAAAAAAATATTCTAAAAATTTTTAACCATATATAGGGTTACACCATGCATGGTAGGAAATCGCTTTTTCTGATTTAGTTGAACTTAATTGAATGGTTGATTCACATTAAACATAATAATCAAATGGCTAATATAAATCTAATAGTCCAAAATTAGATAAAGTTGACCTTCTTGATCAGAAAATAGATCAACCTCCTAACCCTAGGTCAACAATCTTCTAATTATCAGAAGAGTTATTCAATCTGTGCTAGTCCAACCCATCATATAAGTGAATATCCTATGACTGCACAGTTTCCATATTTTATCCAAGAACAAGTTCAAGCTACTCAAGGATACTCCAAATTGATTAATGACCCATTTTTAAATTCATATAATTCAGATTGGAGTAACTTTAATTTTTCTTGGACATCCCAACAGACTCAGGCTCAGACCCAAATTTTACTTGAGCAAAATTATCAAAATTATGCCTATAATAATGGTCAGCCTAGTCAGTTTAACCAGCCATCATATTATAATCAGCCTTCATACCCACCTCCTCAACAGACCAATCTAGCTGATGATAGATTTAACCAACTTCAACAATTAATTCTAACTCAACAGCAATCTATCGCCAGACTAGAAGCTCAAATAGGATAATTAGTTGAGTCTAACATGAGGAGAGAACTAGATCAACTACCGAACCTACCAATTTCAAATAACCCACCTAATGACTACCAACCACCTGGATTAAATTATCAATCTAATGTTTCATCTAAGAATCTTCAATTTGAGAATACCAAAGTAATTCCTGAACTTAAAAGCTATAGGATTCTTATGGACCCATACCAAGACCAGGTGAGAGAGGCTAGTACTGATGCTAGCCAAAATGAAAATTTAGAGGAATTTGGTTAGTACTGAGACTAACCATATAGAAGAACCAAGCCAGGAATTAGTACTAATGCTAGTTCCAGTTTAAATGAGATAGAAATAAGGGAAAAGAGAATAGATGATTTACCCGAGACTTATAAACCTAATGTCCTATTTCCTTCAACCCTAGAAGCTGGTTCTTCTTATAAAAATCAAAAGGCATGTAATGAAATATCAATGGAGTTGTTTAAGCAGGATCACATTAATTTACCTCCAGAATTAAAACCGTCTTTAGTCACCATTCCAGCACCCATTGAATCAAACTTAACTCCTAAAACTCCATTCATGAGCATTTTAGAAGAACAAATAGGAGTAATTCTTAATAAACATGGGTCTGAGAATGGAATTATAAAATATATTCCAAAAATTAACAGTGAATATATCGATAATGGGATTAAAAATCAACATCAACTTTCTGAGATTGGCAATCCAAAACCATTGAAATTTGTCAATCCAATATTCGACACAGGATAGTGAGCTACATTGTATCTGGCTGAAGATGGTAAACTTAGCGCTTGTTGGGAGGCAACCCAATATTTAGTTTTTATCTAATTTATTTTAGTTTATTTTTTTTTAGGATAATTTGAATAAGTTGGAGGAAGAGCTCAAATTTGTAAAGGCATATGCTGGACCAAAAAAAAAATAAATAATAAAAATAAAAATATATATAAACTGAGTTAGGTGTATTCTTCCATGTTCTTTATTACATCCTTTATTTTTTTTCTCTTCTCCATTGAGGACAATGTCGATTAAGCTGGGGGGAGAGAAAAATAAAATTTTTTTAAAATTTTAAGTCCTCGAAAAAGTTAGTATTTAGTATTTAGATACTTGATTATGCTTAAGAATCGAATTAAACTAAGCATTTTAAAAAGAAAATTGATGCACAGATTAGAGAATCTATGAGATATTGAGGAATCAAGTATTAAGAAAATTCAATAAAGAGTTAAGTCTAGAACATAAAAATTTTTTCCTTGGAGCATTTCTAATTATTTTTACTAGCATCAAAGAAAAGTCTACTTTTTATAGGCTTGTGTAGGGTAACTATATGTTTCTTCATATAAAAATTTATTTTAATAAAATAGTTTCCAAGTACTTCTCACTGAGTAACCGGGCCTCTTTGCCTAAGCAAGCATTGAGTTTCGCGTCAAAAGGTGGGAAGGGCAAAGAAGCTCGTTGTAAAGCTAATCTTAACTCGTAGCCTATTTGATTCGAGCTAGTAAGCCCAAGGGGTATTCTATACCTAGTGCCCTAAAGCCAACTGGTTTGGGAGTCATTGACCCAAGACTCGCTACATGGATCAAATAGAAAGCTTAAGGAGTTAAGACACTCAATAGTGGTACAACGTTAAAAAAAAAAAAAAAAAAATATTGGGTTTCCACCGAGTAACCGGGTCCCATTGCCTAAGTAAGCAATGATATTCACGTCAAAAAATGGGCAATGTGAAAATAAAAATTAATAAATGAAGGATGGAAGTAGCAATACACCTGCCTATATGAAAGTTGAGACTTTGAGACGAATCAGAGATAAAAGTGGAATAATTTAGAAAAAGTTCTAAAAAATTTAATGTTCTTTACTTAATTTTTCTATTGATAAGTATTAATACCCCAATGATATATCTCATTTAAGCTCTACTGAATATCAATGGCCATTTTGAAAATTGCTTAGGTATAATTCGAAACTCTAAAGTTAAAAGGTATTTAAAACTAAATTCTTTCTTTACTCGAGGACGAGCAAAGCTTAAGTTGGGGGGTGTGATAAGTATAATAAATTCATCAATAAAAATATTAATTTATTAATTAATTAATATTAATTTTTAAGAATTAATAATCAATTTATATATAATTTTTGAAAAATTCATATTTTTATTAATTAAAAAATTAATTAAAAAATAATAAAAATTTAAAAATAAAATTTTATTATCAATAGAAAGAGCTCATTTTTTTGATCACAACGAAATAAATTTCAAGTAAAACAGAGCTAAAATGGAAAAGATATGAATTTTGAAAGATATAAAATAAAAAAAAATTAAATAAAAAAAAATTAAATAAAAAAAAGAAAACGGCTCAGCCGGCTCCATAAGCCGAGCCACCAAGCCAAGCCAAGCCAAGCCATCAAGCCGACTCAGCCGTTGAAGCCATCAGCCGGTCCACGATCTAGGCGTGGACCGCCAGCTCAGCAAATTCCAACGAATCAAAAATTGCCACGTGGTGGACCTAGACCCCTTAAGGGTCTACAGAAATTTATCGTGGCTCACAAGGGTAATTTAGTCTTTTCATCTGACAACAGCGGCGCTGATTGGTTGCGGTGTGTGGTGCGGCCGGTCCATGCGGTCTATGGAAACAGTTATTGTGCGATCGGACGGATGTGGTTGTTTGCGGTCAGGATTGGACGGCTATGGTTGCTTTCGAATTTTATTCAGATACAAACATCACGCGGATCACCATTGGACGATAGTGCTCGATCCAGGCGATGATCCGACGGTCCAGAAAGCTCCCGACGGCGATCAAACTCTCAGGCGCGTGATTTGCGGCCAGATTTCCTCCATCAAGCGCGATCCAACGGTCAGAAATTAATCCGACCTGATCTGGGCTTATCTGCATCCGATTTTGATGATTTTTGGACCGCTGGATTCCTATTGAACGGCTGGATTTTATCAGATTTATCAGAGTCATATCAGAGCTATTTTGATTCAAATTTTATCCGAATTTCTTTATATTTTTATGATTACAAAGGCTATTAGTCCCATATTGCCTTTAGAAAAAATATCCAGCCCTCCTAGCTCTATAAAAAGGACCCCAGGCCATCAAAAATTGATATCTCCGATCAAGGTGAAGCTTTGGTACAGGGCGAAGCCAGGCTATGGGTTAAAGGCTGCTTCGAAGCAACGGGTGCCGAGAAGAAGAGCCGAGCTTCTACACCATCTTTCTGCCAATGCCGATCCAAGATCAGAGATCAGGCTATTTTATTTTATTTTTTTTCTTTTTAAATTTTATGTATTTAAATTCTGAAATTTTAGTTAATAAAAATTTTATTTTTGCATTTTAATTTCTTACTTTTTATTGTAATTTAATTTTTGCACTTTAAATTGTTGCTTTACAAGTAGATGCTAAGATCTAACTAGTAGATCTTAGTACCAAGTTTAAATTCTTGCACCTTTTAATTTTTGCTTTTTATTTTCCGACTTCACTTTTGATCCCAAAACTCTTCTTTTTTTTTTTTCTTTTAAAAATCAAAGATTTCAAATCTAAAAACACTACCTTCCCTGTGGATTCGACCTGACTCATTGCTATCTACGCATTTTTTAAATTATTTTAAGAAGTCAGATTAAACTGATAAACATGGTGTCTTAACGATAGCACTGCGTTCCTATCAATGAGGTTCTCCTCCTATTCCTAATAGGCTGTAGGGGCACATTAGGATCATTGTCGGAGCCTCTTCTCTCACCTCATCTAAAAAGAATGAGGCCTTTGACTTTGCTTAAGTTAGGACGAGGTTCTCCTCCTATTCCTAACAAGATTATAGGGGCATAAATGGACCGTTGAATGGATCTTTCTTCTCATTCCATCTTAAATTAACAAGGTCTTTGACTTTGTTCACATTAGGATGAGGTTCTCCTCATATTCCTAACAAGACTATAGGGACACAAATAGACTGTTGAATGGACCTCTCCCCTCATTCCATCTTAAATTAACGAGGCCTTTGACTTACTCATGTTAGGACGAGGTTCTCCTCCTATCCCTATCACGGTAATAGGAGCACAAATGGGCCGTTGAATGGGCCTCTCTCCTCTTCCTATCTTAAATAATCGAAGGTCTTCGACTTGCTCATGTTAGGATGAGGTTCTCCTTCTGTTCCTAACATGGCAATAGGGGCATAAATGGGCCATTGAATGGGCCTCTCTCCTCCTTCCATCTTAAATAATCAGAGGTCTTCGACTTACTCATGTTAGGATAAGGTTTTCCTCCTCTTCCTAACATAGCAATAGGGGCACAAATGGGCCGTTGAATGGACCTCTTTTCTCCTCTTATCTTTAAATAATCGGAGGTCTTTGACTTGCTCATGTTAGGACGAGGTTCTTCTCCTATTCCTAATATGGCGATAGGGGCATAAATGGGCCATTGAATAGGCTTCTCTCTCTCCTTCTGTCTTAAATAATCGAAGGTCTTCGACTTGCTCATGTTAGGATGAGCTTCTCCTCCTGTTTCCAACATGGTAATAGGGGCACAAATGGGCCATTGAATGGGCCTCTTTCCTCCTCCTATCTTAAATAACTAGAGATCTTCGACTTGCTCATGTTAGGATGAGGTTCTCCTTCTATTCCTAAAGTGACAATAGGGGTACAAATGGGCCATTGAATGGGCCTCTCTCCTCCTCCTATCTTAAATAATTGGAGGTCTTCGACTTGCTCATGTTAGGATGAGATTCTTCTTTTGTTCCTAATCTGATGATAGGGGCACAAATGGATCATTGAATGGGCCTCTCTCCTCCTTCTATCTTAAATAATCAGAGATCTTCGACTTGCTCATGTTAGGATAAGGTTCTCCTCCTATTTCTATTATGGCCACTTTTGATTGCTTCTTTCCTATCATCATATAGTTTTTGCACCAAGAAACAATAATGTTGAAATGGAGGAGTTTTATTAAAAAAAAATATTGGTAGTACATTCTCAAATTTTTTGAATTTCAAGGTCGTGGGAGCATTGTTCTTCCGAGCTTCTTTAGGTGATAAATTTTGGGTCGGACAACCTCCTCTGTTTCATACGAGCCTTTCCAATTTGGGGCAAGCTTCTCCTGGCTTTGAGGCTGAGAGATGACGGCTCGTCGAAGCTCTAAGTCCCTCAGAGATAATGTTAATAATATCGAGAGGCAGCCGATCTCCTTGTTATTCCTTCCTCATTGGTGGTTTTGGCTATGGCAGCACCCTCGATCGATCTTCTCTTGCTTCAGGCCAACGTCTGAGGAATCGACCCATCTGACCTCTCCTAATGAGCTCCTCGATCTCATCTTGGAGCTAAATGCATTTTTCAGTATCGTGGCTGCGGTCATGATGGTAGAGGCAGTATTTGCTAGGATTGTGCTTGCCAGGGTGAGTGTACATCCTTTCAGGCCTCGGTAATTGCTCCTTAATCTCCATCAATACTTGTATTTTTGGAGCATTGAGGGGGGTGTAGTTGTGAAACCTTCTAGGGGGAGAACTTCTTCGTGCCCTTCTATCGGGGCTTCTTTGATGAGGAGCTCGAGGAAGAGTTTCGACTCACTTGCGCTTAGGGGGAGTCTGTGAGTATGATCGAACTTCATTCAGCCCTCCATCAGTTATGGATTTATTAGACTCATCCATCTGCTGCTCTCCTGTGGCTTCCTCATCCTTCAACTTGAAGGCTTCTTCCACTCGGGTATATCCTTCCGCCTGAGCTAGTAGATCAGCAAAGTTTTTGGGATACTTCTTCTCTAAGAAGAACAATAAATCATTCTTCTAAAGGCCGCCCTTGAGTGCGGCCATTGCAATAGACTGGTCCAGCTTCTGAACCTCCAATACCGTAGTATTAAACCAGGTAACATAAGCCCAGATAGATTCTCCCTCCTTCTGCTTGATATTTATCAAAAAATTTGAACCTCGATGGGGACATCGACTGTTAACAAAATGAGCTACAAACTGATGGCTCATCTGGTCAAAGAAAAGATCGTATCTAGCTTTAATGCTGAGTACCAATTTCTTGATGCTCCCTTTAAGGTAGATGGGAAAGCTCAGCATAAGATGACGTTTAGTGTGCCATGGAGTAGCATCATGGTTCGGAAGGCCTCCAGGTGATTAATCGGATCAGAGGTTCCATCGTAGCTTTCAAATTAGAAAAGCTTGAAGTTTGACGGAATGGACACTTGCATAATTCGAAAAGAAAAAAGGAGATCGGTGCAGACGTCATCATGGTGAGTCGGGATGACGTGATGGAGTTTCTCAATCCATCGGTCCATCTCTCATAGTTTATGATCGAGGATGTCATCTCGATCATAGATCTTAGAAGGCTTTCGACTGTAGATGAAAAAGATCACTTTCAGAGAAAAATCATGATCTGAACAAGAATCCTTTACTCTCTATTTCTTCTTCTCAGGGGCAATGGATTTCTGACATCATGATGGTGGGTTTTCTGATGGAACCACCATCAGAGATTGCCGCATGGCCTGCACTATTTCGGTAAGGACCTGAATCCACTATATTAGTAGGTTAAACTACTTCGAATCTACTATGGCCGTTAGTGGAGGAGGAGGTTGAAGCATCGACAATGGGGTAGGGATGGATGGATCTAGCACAGATCTAGCAATAGATCTTCGGATAGCCACCTTCTTTGGAGGCATTTCTTAGGATTGAGGGAGAGGATGGAGATGAGCCTTGAAGAAGAAGATCCATAGGATCGACTGAGTACTTCTTTAAGAATAAGGGTACCTCAAAAATAGAGGTTCCTTCCTCCAGTGCCAATCCTGTTGGTGCAGAATTTGGTTGACCTCGGATCGAGCTGTAGTTGAGGAAGAAGAGGTCGCCACTGGTGACTTGCAAAATAAAGTTCCATCCAAAGTCGGTGATGGTGGCTCTGATAGGACCCCCCGATGATCAAGTCAGCTCTTCTAGCCAACAAAAATAGAGTGCTCAAAAAAGAATTCAGCAGAATTTTAAGAAGAAGAAGAGAGCTTAGAGAAAATGTATCTGAAGGGTCCCTTTTATAGATGGAGCCTATAACAGATCGATAGTGACAGTCGTAACCATTTGGTAGTGGGCCGCTCGGAGCTATATGAAGTTTGTTACGGAGAGAGGTGTCCGTTATCGTGTAGTGTCCATTCGTTGAGATTTAATAGTCAAAGTTTGGAGGAAGCAAGCATTGGTTGGTGAAGAGCTTTGACATATATCAATTTCAGAGGAGTTCGGACTCCTAAAGAAAATACGGCTGGAGGAGATCATCCAGATGGAATGCTAGTTGAAATTTGGAAGTAATCCACTGAAGAAATCTAGATGGAGTTTGACTGATGGAGAAGTCCAAAAGAAATTCGACTGATGGAGAAGTCTGGCCGAAGGAGAAGTCTGAAAGAAGTTCGATTGAAGAAAAAGTCCAAATAAAATTCGATTGATGGAGGAGTCCGACTGAAGGAGAAGTTTGGATGGAGTTCGGCTAAAGAAGAAATCTAGATGGAGTCTGACTGATGGAGGAGTCTACCTGAAGGAGAAGTCCGGGAGGAGTTTGGTTGAAGAGAAAATTTGGATGGAGTCCAACTGAAGGAGGAGTCCACCTAAAGGAGAAGTCTGGAAGGAGTTCGGTTGAAGATGAAATCTGGATGGAGTCTAACTAATGCAGGAGTTTGACTGAAGGAGAAGTCTGAAAGGAGTCCAACTGATGGAGGTATTTGGAAGGAGTCCCACTGATGGAGAAGTCCGATTGAAGGAGAAGTCTGGAAGGAGTTCGATCGTTGGAGGAGTCAAGAAGGAGTTCGATTGCTGGAGGAGTTCAAAAGAAGTTTCGACTGCTGGAGGAGTCCGAAAAGGGTTTGACTGTTGGAGGAACCTGACTGAAGAAAAAGTTTGGAAGAAGTTTGACTGTTGGAGGAGTCCAGAAGAAGTTTGGCTGTTGGAGGAGTTCGACTAAAAGAGAAGGCCAGAAGGAGTTTGGTTGCTGGAGGATTCCAACTGAAGGAGAAGTCTGAAAGAAGTTCGACTGCTGGAGGATTCTGAAAGGAGTTTGACTATTGGAGGAGTCCAAAAGGAGTTCGACTGCTGGAGGGAAACCCGACTGAAGGAGAAGGTCAGAAGGAGTTCGACCACTGAAGGAGTCCGGAAGGAGTTCGGCTGCTAGAGGAGTCCAAAAGAAATTCAGTTACTGGAGGAACCCGACTGAAGGAGAAGGTCGGAAGGAGTTCGACCGCTGAAGGAGTCCGAAAAGGAGTTCGACTGCTGGAGGAGTCCGAAAGAAGTTCGGCTGCTGAAGAAACCCAACTGAAGGAAAAGTCTGGAAGGAGTTCGACTGCTGGAGGAGTCTGGAAGGAGTTCGGAGGGGTTCGACCACTGGAGGACTTCGACTACTGAAGAATGGGGTTCGACCGCTGGAGGAGTTCGAAAGGAGTTCAGAAGGGATTCGACCGCTGGAGGAGTTCGAGAGGAGTTCAGCCGCTGGAGGAGTCTGGGAGGAGTTCGACTACTGGAGGAAGAATTTTTTATCGAAGCTCTTTCATAATTACCAGTTACATTAGGCTAAGCATCAGACTAGACTTCGGCTAAAGCGGGATTTACCCCCAACAATAGTCCCCCTACTCCCGAGTTTGAAATTCGAAGGAAGAAAAAAAGGCAATGGCCGAAGTCCGATCCCGGGTTCCCGTGATTGTTGCTTGTTGCAGATGCCGAGCTCATTGTGGATGGTGGGCTTGTTGTAGATGTCGAACTAAGACCTCTCTTGCAAACTAGGATAAGGTTCTGCCTTTCGCATTTGGCGTAGTCAGGTTGTCGTGGGAAAACACGTGTAAGGATTCTCCACCGAGCTTCTTCCTCCTCCACGTCTTTGGTCTACGAGATTTCGACTTTTGCTCATGTTAGGATGAGGCTTTAAGATAGGAATAGGAGGAGGGGAGAGACCAATTCAACGGCCCATTTGTATCCCTATTGCCATGTTAGGAATAGGAGGAGAACCTCGTCCTAACATGAGTAAGTCAAAGATCTCTGATTATTTAAGACAGGAGGAGGGGAGAGGCCCACTCAACGGCCCATTTATTGCCCCTATTGCCATGTTAGAAATAAGAGGAGAACCTCATCCTAACATGAGCAAGTCGAAGACCTCCGATTATTTAAGACAGAAGGAGGAGAGAGGCCCATTCAATGGTTCAATTCTGTCCTTATTGCCATGATAGGGATAGGAGGAGAACCTCATCCTAACATAAGTAAGTCGAAGGCCTCGTTAATTTAAGATAGGATGAGGAGAGAGGTCCATTCAATGACCCATTTTAGCCCCTACAATCTTATTAGGAATAGGAGGAGAACCTCATCCCTAACGTGAGTAAAGTCATAGGCCTCATTAATTTAAGACGGGATGAGAGGAGAGGTCCATTCAATGGTCCATTTGTGCCCTATAGCCTTTTAGGAACATGAGGAGAACCTCATCCTAACTTGAGCAAAGTCGAAGGCCTCATTTATTTTAGATGAGGTGAGAGGAGAGGCCCGATAACGACCCTAATGTGCCCCTACAGCCCCTTAGGAATAGGAGGAGAACCTCGTCCTAACATGAGCAAAGTCGAAGGCCTCATTCATTTTAGACAAAGTGAGAGGAGAGGTCTCGACAATGACCCTAATGTGCCCCTAGTCCGTTAGGAACAGAAGGAGAACCTCGTCCTAATGTGAGCAAAGTCGAAGGCCTCATTCATTTTAGATGAGGTGAGAGGAGAGGGCCCAACAAGGTCCCTAATGTGCCCCTACAGTTCGTTAGGAATAGGAGGAGAACCTCATCCTAATGTGAGCAAAATTGAAGGTCTCATTCATTTTAGATAAGGTGAGAGGAGAGGCCCTGACAACGGCCCTAATGTGCCCCTACAATCCAATAGGAACAGGAGGAGAACCTTATCCTAACATTAGCAAAGTCGAAGGCCTCATTCATTTTAGATGAGTGAGAGGAGAGGCCTTGACAACGGCCCTAGTGTGCCCCTACAGTTCGTTAGAAATAGGAGGAGAACCTCATCCTAACGTGAGCAATGTCGAAGGCCTCGTTCATTTTAGACAGGATGGAAGGAGAGACCCTAACGACGACCCTAATGCAGCCCCATGAGCCATGATAAGAATAGAAGGAAAGCCTTGTCCTAACGTGAGCAAAAGTTGAAACCTCGTAGATCAAAGACATGAAGGAGGAAGAAGCTTGATGGAGAATCCTTACACGTGTTTTTCCATGACAACCTGACTACATCAAATGCGAAAGGCAGAATCTTGTCCTAGTTTGCAAGAGAGATCTTAGTTCGACGTCTACAACAAGCCCAGCATCCATAATGAGCTCGACATCTGCAACAAGCAACAAGCATGAGAACCCGGGACCAGACTTTGGCCATCGCCTTTTTTCCTCCCTTCCTTCGAATTTCAAACTCGGGAGTAGGGGGACTATTGTTAAGGGTAAACCCCGTTCCCACCGAAGTCTAGTCTGATGCTTAGTCTAATGTAACTGATAATCATGGAAGAGCTTCGATTGAAAATTCTCCCTCCAATGACCGAACCCCTCTCGGACTCCTCCAGCGGCTGAACTCCTTTTGAACTCATCCAGCGGCCAAACCCCATCCATACTCCAGCAGTCGAACTCCTCCAGCGATTAAACCCCTTCCAAACTTCTTCTGAACTCCTCCAACGGTCGAACTCCTTCCAAACTTCTCCTTCAGTCGAGTTTTTCCAGCAGTCGAACTCCTTTTGAACTCCTTCAGTGTCGAACTCCTTCCGACCTTCTCCTTCAGTCGGATTTCTCCAGCAATCGAACTCCTTTCGGACTCCTCCAACAGTCGACCTCCTTTCGAACTCCTCCAGTGGTCGAACTCCTTCCGACTTTCTCTTCAATCGGGATCATCCAACGGTCAACTCTCCAACAGTCGAACTCCTTTCAGACTTCTTCTTCAGTCAGACTTCTCTAGCAGTCGAACTCCTTCCGACCTTCTTCTTCAGTCAGACTCCTCTAGCAGTCGAACTCCTTTCGAACTTCTCCAGCAGCCGAACTCCTTTCGGACTTCTCCTTCAGTTGGATTCCTCCAGCAGTCGATCCCCTTTCGAACTCCTTCAGCAGTCGAACTCCTTTTGGACTCCTTTAGTGGTTGGACTCCTTTCGAGCTTCTCCTTCAGTCAGACTTTTCTATTAGTCGGACTCCTTCCAAACACCTCCATCAGTCGGACTCCTTTCAGACTTCTTCAGTCGGACTATTCCATCAGTCAGACTCCATCTGAATTTTTTCTTCAGTCGAACTCCTTTCGGACTTCTCCTTCAGGCGGACTCCATCCAAATTTTCTCTTCAGTCGAACTCCTCTCAGACTTCTTCTTCAAGCAGACTCCTCCATCAGTCGGACTTCATTCGGACTTCTTCTTCGGTCAAACTCCTCCCAGACTTCTTCTTCAGTTGGACTCCTCAATCAGTCAGATTCCATCCAAACTTCTCCTTCAGCCAAACTTCTTCTAGACTTCTTCTTCGATCAGACTTGTCCATCAGTCAGACTCCTTATGGACTTCTCCATCAGTCGAACTCCATCCAAATTTCTCCAGCAGCTTACTTTCAAATTTCAACTGACATTCCTTCTGGATGATCCCCTCTAGCTGTGTTCCCTTTAGGAGTCCAAACTTCTCTAGAATTGATATATGTCAAAGCTCTTCACCAATCAATGCCTGCTTCCTCTGAACTTCGACTGTTAAATCTCAACGAATGGGCACATCACGACAACGAACACCTCTCTCCATAATAAACTCCACGTGGTCCCGAGCAATCCACTATCGAATGGTTATGACTATCACTATCAGTCTGCTACGGGCAATACCTCTCTCCATAACAAACTTCACGTGATCTCGAGGGGCCGACTATCAGATGGTTACGACTGTCACTATCGATCTATTATAGGCTCCATCTATAAAAGAAACCCTCTAGATATATTTTTTCTAATCTCTCTTCTTCTTTCCAAAACTCTGCTAAATTTTTTTTTGAGCACTCCATTTCTGTTGGCTAGAAGAGCTGACTTGATTGTCGGAGAGTCCTACCAGAGCCACCACCACCGACTCTGGATGGAACTTTATTTTATAGGTCACCGACGGTGACCTCTTCTTTCTTAACTCTAGCTTGATCCGACATCAATCAGATTCTGCACTAACAATAATAGTAGTAAATATAATAATAATAATAATAATAATAATAATAATAATAAAGTAAGTAAAAGTAGTAATAATAATAAGTTATTTATAATTAAAATAGTTAAGTTTTTAATTATTTACTTGTTATAGTTTAATCTTTTTATTTATTTGGCCCATGTATTTCATTATGATTATGATTTAATATTTTAATTTGCATTAGTCAAAGGTTTTAATTTATAATACATATAAACTATCAGGTATGAGGATCTAGATCGTGTTCTGATCAAGGATCTAAGTCAGGATTCTATTCAAGATTCGGTCTGGGATTCGATTTGGGATCCGATTTGGGATTCGATTGGGATCCGATCTGGAATTCTATCTAAAGTTCGATCTAGGATTTGGGTTAAGATTTTGGCCGGATCTCAATCGAGATCCAAATCAAATTTAGTCCAAAATTCGATCTGGCATCATGTTCGGGATTTGGTCTGGGATCATATCCGGGATTTGGTTCGAGATTTGGATCATGATCTAGATCAGATCTTGGTTGGGATCCACAACATGATCTGGTCTGGGATCCAATTTGGTAATGATTTAATTCATCATTGATCTAACTTTAGATTTCTATTCAAGAGTCGGTCCTAGGGTCTCCAAAATAGACTCTATGAATGGCTCTTGGATGCCCCAATTTGGATAGTTCATAAATGCATCAATATTTTGTTATTGTCATAGTGTTCTTTATTCTATTATGAAAAATTTTATTATAGTTATCTCATTTGTTCTCTAGGTACATATTAGATATGGTTAAAATATGATCCATCTATATCGTATACTTGATGAACTGTAGGAAGATGCTGCTGGATTTTTTTCGAATATAAAACAAAGAACAAAGCTATGGCAATAATAAAGGTGATGCATTTTTGAAAGGAATAGGACCACACCTATTAGAAAGGAGTTGGTGGAGCTAGGATTCATGAATCATTATTCTTTATTGTCAGATGGATATCAACAAAAGTTGGATGAATGTCAGGAGTATTTTTTTGCCTGAATATCGAAAAGATATTTGAGATTTTATTGAATTTGCACGGTGTAAGGCTGATAGTGCCAGTCGGATAAAGTGTCCATGCAAAAGATGTGTCAATATAGTATATCATCATATAACACTTGTTGAGGAGCATCTGCTATATTTTGGTATGGACAAAAAGTATACTCACTAGATACGGCATGGGGAGGGTGATCCGAATGAAGTTGTGTATGATGATGATGATATCGATGATGATATTGATGCTGCTGAACCTATCGAACATGGTGGTATATGTTCACTATTAGATGATTTACATCAAGATGTTACCTCAAATGTATCCATAAGTACTAGTGCATCTTAAAGCAATTTTGATCATGAATATAATATTGATGAGGTAGAAAGGACTTTTGAATAGTTTGCAAAGCTTGTTCAGGATGCACGAGAGCCACTCTACTCAAATTATGCAAAGTTCTCCATGTTAGAGTTTTTTATTAAATTGCTTCCTATTAAAACTATGAACCGATGGAGTCAGAAGTCATTTGATCAAAATTTGATATTGATTAAAGCAGCTCTTCCTGATGGATCAACACTTCCGAAATCATATACTGAAGCAAAAACGTATATGCAGGAATTGGGACTTGCCTATATTCCTATACATGCCTGCAAAAATGATTGTATATTATTTAACAAGGAGAATGAATAGGCAAGTGAATGCTCGCATTGTGGTGAGCCTAGGTACGAAATCGATAATAGAAAAGAAAAGAAGATATCTCATAAGGTTTTAAGGTATTTTTCATTAATTCCAAGACTTCAAAGATTGTACATGTCCACAAAAATAGCTAAAGAAATGAGATAGCATCATGAACAGCGGATTTTGGAGGAGAATATACTTAGCCACCCAGTTGACTCTGTAATATGGAAAGACTTTGATGCAAAGTATCTACTATTTGTGAGTGACCCACACAATATCTGGCTTGGTCTAGCGATAGATGGATTTAATCCATTTGGTAATTTGAGTACTTTCGATAGCATGTGGCCTGTGATGCTAGTTGTATATAATATGTCACCTTGAAAATGCATGAAAGAGCCATTTATTTTTAGGTCACTATTGATTCCAAGTCTGAAAGCACCAGATAATAAAATTGATGTATATCTATGACCCTTAATTGATGATCTAAAAGAGCTATGGAAAAATGGAGTACGGACATACGATTCTGTCAGTCGAAGAAATTTTAAGTTGCATGCATCAATTTTATGGGCGATAAATAATTTTTCTGTATACAAAAACTTATCTGGATGGAGTACTAAAGGATATCTAGCATGTCCAATATGCAACAAGAATACATCCTCCTTACATTTAAGGCATGAAAGAAAAATCTGCTTCATGGGTCATCAACGGTTTCTATCTGCTAATCACTCTTGGAGGATCCATTATAACTAATATTTTGATGGTAAGTCTAACCGACATTCACCACCTAAGGAGTTAAGTGGAGCGAAAGTATTAGAACAACTTGAAGCCATTGAAAATGTGAAATTTGAAAAAACATCGACTACTTGCAAGTGAAAGCGTACTAAAGCTAAGCTGAATTGGATGATGCGAAGCCTATTTTTTGAACTACCATACTAAAAGTAGTTATTACTTCATCATAACCTAGATGTAATGCACATTGAGAAGAATATTTTTGATAATATCGTCGATAAAGTGTTAAACATTATAGAAAAAATAAAAGATAATTCAAAAGCTCGCCTTGATTTGCTAGAAATGGAAATTTGGTTGGAATTGCATTTAGTTCATCAAGGTGATAAATTTTTTATGCCATCTGCATGTTATTCACTATATGGCAAGGAGAAGAAGAGTTTTTATGGATGGTTCAAAATCATGAAGTTTCCTGATGCTTACGCTTCAAATGTATCGTGATGTTTTGGCAATAATGACAGCAATATCTCTGGCATAAAAAGTCATGACTCCCATGTGATGATGCAGTGCTTGCTTCCTGTGGTGATGCATGGCTATCTGAGTAGTGATGTTCAAGCTACATTGATTGAGTTGGGAGTATTTTTTGAGAATTATGTTGTTAAAAGTTGAAACTTAACTTAATTGAAAAGTTTGAGAAGGATATTGTGCTCATTCTTTGTAAGTTAAAAAAAAATCTTTTCACCATCATTTTTTGATGTTATGGTATACTTGGCTATTTATCTTCCAAAGAAAACTCTTTTAGCCGGTCTGGTACATGATTGAGGGATATATCCTATTGAAAGGTAAAAAAATCATAATCTCTTTGACATATCAGTTGTAAGATGTAAATCTATTACAACTCTTTAATTTTTTTTTATTTGCAGATTCTTATGTACCTCAAAAAAATATGTGCACAATAAGGCACGGCTTGAAGGATCCATAGCGGAAGAATATGTAGCTATGGAGTGTCTCATATTCTGCTCGATGTATCTTGATGACATTGAAACAAGATTCAATCATACAGATCATAACATTGACCGTGAATGAGATGACGATGAATCGATACTATCCATATTCAAACAAATAGTTCAACCCATGGATAGAAGAAGATATGAGTTTATGAACGTGAATGAGCTATCCAAGGCACTCTTCTATATTCTAAATAATTATGAAGAAATTGAAGATTTAATTGAGTAAGTATTATCATAGCATAATTTTAGTATTTTAACTAATTTTTTTATATCGATATAAAATTAAAAATCATGACTTATTACAGTGAGCACAAGAATATACTATCCAGGGAGAATAATACAAATGTTGATGATCGACATGGGATAAAATTTGCAAAATGATTTGAAGACCATGTAAGTTTCACTAGTATTATATTATATTTTTATAATTATATAATTAATTACTTGTACCGACATAATTTTTTATGCTATATTGTAGATAAAATCTAAGTATTTCAATAAAGAAGAGGATGCGATCGATGAGTTGTATAATTTAGCATGTGGTCCCGATCGAAGGGTTAACTACTACACATCCTGTATCGTTGGAGGAATGAGATTTCATACAAGAGAGCTTGAGATGCAAAGATGGATCCAGAATAGTGGGATTGCTACGATAGGATATGAAGTAGAAGAAGAGATTGAATATCTTGGTGTATTGATAGATATCATAGAATTAAAGTATGGGTCCAAATATTCGGTATTCTTGTTTTAGTGTGAATGGTGGGATATTAGTAATAAGAAGATTGATATTCATATCGATCCATACTTTACCAGTATAAATTTTGCACGAACATGGTACCAGAATGAGCCATATATATTAGCAACTCAAGCAAAACAAGTAATATATTTAAAGGATCTGAAATATTGAGGTGATTGGCATGTCGTATAAAGAATAATACCTAGAGACGTATATGATATACCAATCCGACTAGAGATAGATGATAATTCAAATCTACATGAAGAGAAAGCTTTTTTAAGAGGAAGAACCAACATTGACCGAGCATCTTGTTGATGAAGAACTTATGCCAGTTCCTTTGAATAGGGCTGATCTGCCATCCAATGAAGTTGAAGCTGATTTTGTATTTAATCTTGATGATTTGGAGGGCGACGATTGATTCATAAGTGATGATGAGATAGAAGATGATACATTAATCGATTATTGTGATTTGGAGGAGGATCTAGAAATTGAGGAGGATATGGATATTGATAAGTAGAGCTGTATCCTTTGTTGAATCTTCTCTTGCAATAATGGTATACAATATAATTCCATTCATTAGCATTTATGTATTTTTTGCTATTATTATTTATCATTATATTCATTTACATGTCAAGTTAATTATATGCATAGTTTAAGCATTGCAGGTATGGCACCGGGAACGAGACAACGACGTTCGAGTTCTAAACCTATCCTTGAGCCTTCCCCCATTTTCACTACTACACCATCGGAGTCACCAAAGGGCCCTATAGAGGTGGGTTCGATTGAGGCGGGTTCGAGTGAGCCGGCCCTGACTGATATTTTCATATTCTTTATATAATAAAATTTAATTTTAATCTACCTAGCTATTAGGTTTATAGATGGCTATTATACTAATATTTTATTCATTATTTTTTCAGGCCATTCTTTGTCGGTGGTAAGGCAAGGGCGAGGTCCGTCGAAGAACCTTATCCTTGAGCATTGGAGACGTGAGCACAAGGGACAATGTCTCCGCATTGAGATACCGTTAGGCTACACCAAGCCTATTAGAAGATGGTGCGAGCTATGGCAGATTGAGCTGGGCATCATTTGCCGTAGCTATGCCTCAACGATGCTATTCAATTGGCGTCAGGTTACACAGCCTTAGAGGGAGATCTTCTATAGCCACTTACAGATATAATAATATTTATTTAAATATTTAATTAACACTGTATTCTTATAATATTTGTTATTAGTAGGCTATATTTGAGATTATTGATTTTGAGCACGATCACGTGCAGTGAGCTGTAGATGATTATTTATGCTCATATTTCAAGAAATATCGGCATTGCATTCATCACCACTGGTATGGTGTAGTGCATGACCAGGGGGTGGAGGCAGCGCGACAGCTGCCATATGACAGTATCAGTATCGAGGACTGGATTGTCATATGCCGCACGTACGAGGATCTGACATATCAGATAACTTTTTTTTATTTAAAATTTAATAATTGAATCATTTATTTTTAAATTTAGTTACTTACTAACTAATTTGATTGTTAATTGTGTAGGATCGATGTGCCAAAAATGCCACAAATCGGGCCAGACAGACAGTCCCGCATTATGGGGGTTCGAGGCCATTCGCTTGCCATATGAAGCAGATGATAGGTAATTTTTATTTATCATATTTAAACTCTATAACTATTTAAAAAGATATATATTAATTATTCTTAAATTATAGAGAGATATGAAGAGTGGCGAGCTTTCTGGTAGGATCAAGATCTACCAGAGGATCCATCAGCAATGATTAGGAGACTAGACGATCGGAAGCCAAGAGCTTTATGTAATCTTTTCCAACTATTTTTTTATTAGTATTTTAATTTTCAGTATAAACTTAGAATAGTTATAACTTTAATTTTCAAGATCGTATGATAGACATTAGATCCTAACCTATCCTAGAGGACTCAACCGTACCTATATATGATGAGATCTATGATCAGATGCTTGGTATGAGATCCTGTTATGTTAGGAGGCTAAGGCATGGGATCAGAGCTCCTACATCTTCATGCTTATCTAGAGCTGGCATCCATGCTGCCTGGATGCCTGGCTGGTGGAGATATAAAGATAGGCTACTGAGGATTGATAATGGACTATTGAGTTGACTGCATGCATCAACGAGTACCAACTGTTCCAATCACAAATGGAGTGGATGGCGCAGATGGAGCAAATGATGCAGCAGCAAGCTGGTCTGAGCTTCTCTGAGCACTCTCCTCCTTCGACCCGTTCATCTTCTCTAGATATTATCGATGCTTGATGGCCAGCAGCTTATTTTCTCTAATTTTTATCTTTATTTTGGATCTTTTATATTTATTTATTAAAAAATATTTTCTATAATGAAATACCTTTTTATATAATAAAATGATGAAATTTATTATGGATGAAATGATGAAATTTATTGTGAATGAAATGATAAAATTTATTATGGATGAAATGATGAAATTTATTTATATTTTTTTATTTTAATTTTATAAATTATAAATAAAAATATAAAATATATTTATTTATAATTTTTTTAAAAAATAATTTGTAACATAATTATTTATGATGAAATATCAATCATAAATAATTATTATTTATGATGAAAAATTTACATCATAAATAACTTTTTATTTACAATGAAAAATTTTCATCGCTAATAAATTATTATTTATAATGAAAAATTTTCATCGCTAATAATTTTTATTTATGACAAAAAAAATTCATCATAAATAATATTTATTTTTAATGAAAAATTTTCATCATAAATAATTTTTTTATTTATGATGGAAATTATTCATCAAAAAAATATTTATTTATAATGAAAAACTTTGCTTTCCATCACAAAAATTCACGTCATAAATAATTTAATGAATAATTTTTTTTAATAAAAATATTTCATCATAAAAAACTTTTATTAGCAACAAAAATTTACTTTTTATTGCTAATTATTATCTACAACCTTATTTTTTGTGATGAAAAATTAGCAACAAAATTTTCATCGCTAATAATTATTAGTAACAAAAATTTATTATTTATGATGAAACTATTACATCATAAAAAATAGATTTTCTTGTAGTAATAGGATTGACCACTCCAAGAATTTGGAGAAAATGCATCATTATATTTCAATTTAGCAAAACCTTATCTAGGATAATTCATTAGATAGATTTGGTATTTTGAAATATAATATGGATGACCTAATCAGGATTGATAATTAAACTTTGGATCATTCTATGAGCATTAAGGTCAAGAGGATGAATTATATGCAAAACTATATCCACATGGATTCTAAGAGTATTGCTTTATACATTCGACCTATCCAGTCTTTGAGTATCATTGCTAGATGGTTACTTTGATTAATATAAAAATTTATTCCTATACTACCGACTTACGCTCGAACCTATGGAGTCATGTACATAAGAAATCTTGATCTGATCGAATGGTTGATCAACGATTTAGAATCGTTCTATGATCAAACAATCAATACGATTGATGTTTGACCTTGTGCCAATATTGCAGAATGATCGATTAGCAATTGAATTACTAATTGACTTAATTTGATTAAGCCAGAGGACTGAGATTAAGTTTAATTAAATATAATTTAATTAGATTTAGTTTGGACTTGATTGGATCAAGTTCAATTGATTTATTGGATGAGCCAATTACAAGAAAAAATAAGTTTCTGTTCAATTAGGATTCGTATACACCCAATTTTTAATTTGATTAAAAATTAAATTTAATTTAAATTTGATTTAATTTGATCTAATTAGACTCTTAGTTGGACTAAGATCATCTTTAATTAGGTTGCATTAGTTTTAATTTAATTAAATTTAAATAATAAGTTGGACCAAGTTAAAACTAGAAGTCCTAGTGTGACTAGAACTCCTCCATCTTGTGCCACCTTGTTTTCCATGCCCCCCCACATCAATTTCCATGGAATTTTCATGAAATTTTTTTTCTTAGATAGTATCCACATTCTTTTTATGTCTTCCACCATTTTAGAAGAAAATTAGTTGTGGAATAGGTCAAAATAAATAAGTTTTTTGGACCTAAATCTCTATTGGATAGAGTTTGACACATCATCTTTTCTTATTTCTTTGAGGCACCAAACCATCTGATTTTTCTTTGATTTTTTTATGAGAAATAGAAAACTTATTTGCACATATTTTCTAGAGTCCATGAAAAAATAAGGAGGAGACGCCCAAGAGTTGGGCAACCCAATTCTTGCTCAATTTGGACCTATCTTTCTAGGTATTTGACCTAGATAAGGACTCTATCATAACTCTCTATTTAAAGAGAGTTAAAGCATGAGTTTTCTATAAGTTTTAGACCTAAGAGAGAGGTTTGGGATGTATGAATCTTGGGTGCAAAGAAGATCTGGGCATGGTGCTTCATTGAGACACAAGCCATTATGTCCTGATAAGAGAAAAAGAAGGGAGAAGAAAAGGTTCTTCTTCGGGATTTTTTCTTGATCCCTTCCTCCTTTTGTGAGATTTTGAGAAGTGAATTTCTTCACAAATCTCTTTATTCTTCTTCTAAATATTGGAGGATCCAAGAATTGAAGAAGAAGGTTCCAGACTAGCCATCGAAGAAGGATCAGCACAGTACTAGCATTATGCTGTGCTGATTTTCTATCATTGGATTTCAGATCTTAGATCGGGATCTTGTGTGGATATTCTATAGAGGTTGGATACCTGTGTGGCTTGGAGCAATGACCTTAGCCTTAGATCAGTGAGTTGAAGAATCTAACTTACTAAGATAAGAGTGATGCGATCTCTCTTTTTGATGCTAGATTAGATCTATTATAATATTGCTTTGATGTTGATTGATCAATATTATCTTTTCTTATTGTTTAACTTTAGATTTAATAGCATGCTTAAATCATATGATAGGATCCTAGATCTAGGGCTCTTTCATGTATTATTAATGAGTTAATATGATTAGTTCATTTCTTTCGCTATGTGTTTTGAAAATGTTTCAAAATCTGATCATAAAATTCTAGATCTGTTTTCTTCAGGGCTAGCAGAAGGGGTTGAGCATAAGTATGAGGGTTGGCAAAAGAGTTTGCATCTCTCCTCTTCTCTCCATAGAGGAACCACAATCAAATTCGATATGAAGAAAAGTTCAAAATGGATGGACTTGTATATATGCTTGATGTCTACTCCTCTACCTGCTCTTTATTAATCTCTTTGCATAGATCTCAAGGTGCTAAGCACCATGGGATGTTTGGCCTTATGAAAGAAGATCAATAATTCTTGCATGAAAGATCCAACCGGAACCCTCTTTCCCCACCTAAGGCTAGGGAAGCAGGTAAGGAAACTTTATTTTTTTTGTCGCGGAGAGGGTGGAGAGAAGCTAGCATTCAAGCTGCACAAGTGTGCTAAGTTAGTAGACCAGTTCATTCTTTATCATTGATGAGCATAAAATTAGATGCATTTATATAGGCTAGTTTACACTCGAGATGTAGGTACATTATAACTACTTAGATGAAAATGTAGGTCCGTATGATTATGATTAGTAACTATGGATTGTAGGGGCTAGATACAAGTTAGAAAAAATTTGGATGAGGTTGAAATTTTATGGGTCCCAACTTAATACATAGTTGATTTGGATTTAAAAATTCAAATATGTACCATAAATATCTTACCTCTTTTTTTTATTTTTTTAAATTTTAATTTATATATATATATTTTTTTGAGGAAAACCATATGAACTTTACATATGTAAAGTTCAAGTCCATTTAATATTAAAGAATATTAAAGAAAATCTTGCATGCTTTACTCAATGTGAACTTCAACTCCATTTAGATAATATTAAGATACTTCTGCTTTAAAAAAAAAAAAAAAGAGAATAAAGATTGTGCAGAACACTCCCATCACCATTTCATTAAGATTATAAAATTAAAGAATATACAGATTTAGTATAAATACAACTATTTAAACCTTTATAGTTGACTAACGAGCTTAGCAAGCAAGGCCCATCCGCAAGAAGAGATCTCTTCCGTAAGTCGCTTCTCTTGTCCAGCTTCAAATATTAAAGTTCTAGAATTTCTTAGCTTCCGAACACACCAAATAGCAGCAGATAAAATGTCCCAATAAGCCCTAAAACTTTTATTACTTCTCTGGTTTCTTCTTCAAGAACAACAAAGGAATAAATAGAACCATGCCAACCGTTCCATTCAATGTTACTTCGAAAGAAATCCTGGGTATTCTTAGTGGAAGAGCACCCATATTTTTTTTAAACTGAGCAAGGCCAAACAAGTTTTGTCAAGGATAATGAATAAAATGTTAAGAGACATATTAAAAAAACTAGGAACGAGAAGGACAAAAATGGCCGTACAATAAGGTAGAAGAGAGGGCAACAGGGAACTGTGAAGAGGCGGAGCCACAAAGGAAGCTTCAATTTTTGTCATAGTATTAAATTTTCAAGCAGATATTGAAATTCCAAAAAGCAGGCTGATTTTCATCGGGCTAGTTCTATACTCAAAGCTGCAATTTGCAATCATATCTCAGCAATATTCTTGAATATCCGACCTAGAATTATTCTCTACTCGCAAGTACCAAAAGAAGGAAAACTGCATCCTTTCGAAAAGTAATTATATGTATTTTCCCGCGAGGGCATGAGCAACCACCCGTGCATGGCACTAAAGCCAAAATCACATTGGCTTTACAGCTTGCCTTAAAGTAAGCAAGAACCGGGACGGATTAGATTAGACTTTCATATAGCTTTGGAGAAATACGCTCTGCACCATCGATGGTACAGCCGTACTGTCATGATGATTAATTTATCTATAAAATTAAAATAAAATTTATTTTTTTCATCTCCGTACGTAAGTCTATCACGACGAACAATGTACTTACGGTGCAAAAAAATTTTTTCATAACTTTGAAAAATTTTAGATTCCAAAGCCCAGCAGCCTAGGCTTTAAAAAAAAAATAATTTCTATGCTCTGGCTTGAACCGGACTCGAGGTTGGCCCAAGCATGAAAGCGTTAATCTGAATTAATAACCCCAACAAGCTAAAAACAACCTCCAATAGTCCACTTAAAAGTCTATTTGGATATTTATATACGATTGGACCGTAAATCCAATAGAAATCGCATTTTCTATGAGCCTATTCAAATCCTAGCCCAAATACCAGCCTTCGAATGATTGGAATTAAAAAAAATTCTAAGAAATTCTTTGTGCATGTAGCCCTACATGCACCGCGTATGATGATTGACTCCCATACAGAACTGAAGAAAAAAAATATTTTGCACGCTGCACTTCGGTTCCATGTGTGAGCCAATCATTATGTGCGGTATGTGTGGGCTATACCGCCCATGTGTACAAAGTATTTTTCAAAAATTCAATAAAAAAATATTTTTGGCTTCCCATAAAATTTGATCCTGGGGTGCATAGTTGATAAAGTAATATTTAAATAGATGAACCAATCTATGCATCCCACAGGATTTTTAGCTCAATTTTATAAGAATATCCAAATAAGCCCTAAGTGTGAAAAAAGAGATAGAAGAAGAGGGAGCGAGTGAGAGCAAGATGAGGGAGAGCACTGAGAGAGGAGGAGGAGGAGAAGAGAGGAAGATAGATCTCTCTTATCTTAGAGGGCATTTGGTATAATATGATCTACTCAAGATCAAGGATGATATGGATGAAGATGATGAGATCATCCTGTTTGATTGTATCATGATGATTCTACATGCAGTAATCCCAAATTAATTCTACTCAAATTACCACCTATGGCATACTTGTCCTTTATGTCGAGAATCCAAGATCAACCTTGATAGTGATCTTAGGCTAAAATTTAAGGATAAAAATATCCATCATCTACTACCAAATTGGAAGAGGAGTGGAGAAAAGGATGCCAAGAAGAAGTGCAAAAATTAATCACAAAATCAATTGAAAAAGAAGGAAAGCTAATGAGATCCAAAAAATATTAAGGAATCTTCTAACTTATTCTTATTCAATTAATATGTAAGTTAAATCACAAAGTAAAGACTTTACCATGAAAATGATGTCAAACACATAATACTTTTGTGCTTGTTTTGTATACAGTCTCTTATTTGGAAACAACTTTTTTTGTTTTTTTTGGCTCCATCCAATTTAAGCTTTAATATGGAGCATTTAGTAACAACAATTTATTTACACCCAAATTTGGCTAGATAAATGGCAAATCACCACTCTCCGTGCGAAGAATCGTACATGCTCTTGACAAGAAGATAGCCAAGTGTGTTCACAACCTTTCTTGGTGCTTAGTCTAAATGTATCAATTGTGAGTGAAAACTATATAAAACATTTATCTCTTCAAAAAAAAAAAAAAAGGGAACTGCATGGACCATGTAATGTGATAGCCTACAAAATTGAACTCTATCGTTTGTAATTATAATAGTATGATGAAGTATTGTATGGTCACCTTGGCTATAAAGAATCCCTAATCTAAAAATACGAGAGTGATCCAAGAGTATCCTCAAGCTCAATATGGCCCACTTTGATTACTATAAATAAAAGCTAGATAGGATATAGGAGCAAGATCCATTACATTAGGATTCGAATTCTATGCCAAACTTTAGGAAGCCATAACTTAGTTATACAATATCCGATCAAGATGATTTCTTTTAAAAAAATTGGATATCCTTTTGAGATCCACAAATTTGAGCCAACCTCTATAAGAAGCTAAATCGGACAAAAATTCCATCATTTGGATCCCAAAATGGGCTAGTCAACCTAAAACTTTTCTTTTTAGAAAATATTTTGATCGGAGGTTATCTTTCAATCCATAAAGAATTAAATGAAATGATAGAAGATAAAATTGATGTAAAAATATTGATCTTTCTCATATATTTTAGTATATTTTTATGAATTTTTATATTCTTTATATTCATTTTAGAGATTTAGTCTTATTTAAACTAGAAATAAGAGTTCAACCTAAATTGTTTAAAGATGGACGTTCATTTAAAAGATAAGAATAGAAATCCAATCCAAATTATGTAAGGGCAAATCTCACTATTACACATAGGGGCTATATACCTCAGTTATTCAATATGGAGAGACTCAATGAAAGGAAAGGGACTCGAGCCTATTTTCACAATTCTTTCATTTTTTTTAATCTTGTTTTAAGAGATTTTGAGTTAAGCTGGTTGAAGAAAATCTTCTTTCTCTCCTATCAGATTAGAGAATCTTCTTTTAACATTTTTTTTCCATTTTGAGAAAATGGTACAATGGAGGGTGGCTCTCTTCCAAATAGCCATAAGTTTATAAATCTACGAGGAGGGGATATAAAATAGGAACTCTAATACAACCACTTAGAGACTTTATAAACAAGATGGATGACACCATAGAATCATACTTTTCTTCCTCAAGGACCATAGGCAATAGGCTACATGGTGAGGGTAGCCTTTTCCCAAAATCTTCACCTCCAAACCTAGTGAAGAAGAGATTTAATCCTAGATCATCTTTTTTTATTAATTATCATAGAATGCAGTGACCACTATATTGATAGATTTTGTAATCTCACACTTGGATATGATAAATTTATACTTTGGTTGACAATCAGATATTTAATAATACTCTAGTGAATGGGCCAATGAATAAATACTATGCCATCTACAGTTTACTATATCTCTTAGTGATATCCTAACACAGTTGTTATGGAGGGAATCAATTGCCCAACTTCGATCTCCCCTACCTCGGGTTGATGCCGAGCATTCATTATGAACCCATTACTAACAACCAATATGGAAGCTACATCAACCCTAAAGGACCTCCTCAACGGAATAAAAGACTGGATGACCAAATTGTCATGCCAAGATGATTCCCCGACATCACCTATAATCCAACCTTGAACTCAGACGCACACCGACCCTGAGTCGAGCTCATGCTGACAATACAAGATGAACTCCAAACTTTCAAGCTATTAAGAAGAAAAGATTAACTCGATGAAATCTCCTAGAATCTCAAACGGTTCCCTTCAATCTTGAGCACATGAGCTAAGATCATGTATCTAACACTTGTAACCAACAACCCACGATCCATGCACTTATGGGCATTGATTCTCCATTTTTGTTATCAAATTTAGAGGTAACAAATGACTACCTCACTCTATATAAAGGGGCTAAAGGGGATCCTTAGATAAGTTCTTCTTCAAGAGAATAAGAGCACTATCTCTCTCCAATTCTTTTTCTTCTACTATTCCCAAGCTCTGGCTAACTTAAGTATCAGAGGATCTTCCTTTGGATAATCTTTGGTAAGTGTAGGCTTCTTTTGCTAGATTTGTCAGGAAGAGCCAGTTCTCAGAATACTGCTTACTCCAGGTTAGTATGAGACTGACCTCGTCCGCACCAGCTCAGAGTCTAGCAGCAATAGATTGGCATTGGTGGAAGAGCCTTACCTGATCTTGAGAGGAAAGAGACAAAATGATGACAATGAGGGTGTAGAACAACTCCATCATGTCACACCATCAATTGTCATGGAAGAGCTAGTGGGATGCACATCCTTTTGAAGGAACCAGATCTAGAATTTCATAGGTAGATCTTGAAATTTTTTCAAGATCTTACAGTGGAAGACTTAAATAAATCTAAAATTTATTTAAATAACTATGTAACATCTATATCTCAGATCTATTACATGATTAAGGCATAATATTAAATTAAAAATTAAAATTAAATAAGAAAGAAAATGGTTAATCAAATCAATCTAGATCTACACTACATCAAATGCATGTATGAAGTTTACATATTAGATCCATTACTTGAGCAAGTTTAGATGTTTTAACTTACTGATCCAGACTTGAGGATGAAGTCATGAGCCACACACACATCCGGCCTCTAGGAGTCATCCACACGAGCCTACGATCTTTTATCTGAAGTTTGATGCAGGAAATCAGTACAGCATGCTAGTACTGTACTGATCCTTCTTTGATGATAGATTCGATGCTCTCTTCTTCAGAATTTAGACTCTCCAAAATATAAGAAGGAAGATGAGAGTTTGTTGATCTAAGACTCTCTCAAAAAAACTCAAAAGAAAGGAGGAGAGATTAAAAATAAAATAGTCCTAGAAGAAGACTCTCTTCTTCTTCTCTTTTCTCTCACCTAGATACCTAGTTTGGTGCCTATGGAACCCCCACGCCCAAGAACCCTCTTCCTCTAATTTTTGCACACCTCAAACCTCTCCCAAAGCTCTATATTCTATGAAAAAATTAGATCAAATTTAATCCAATAAATAGGAAGAAAAAAAGTCCAAGTTAGATCAAATTCCTAGACTAGGAATATCCAAATATGGAAAGTTGTTAGGACGCCCAACTCTTGGGCACTTCCTCCATAATTTTTGGCATGGACCAGCAAGAGAGGGTGCACAAAAAAAGAGATTATTTTCATAGGATAAGAGAAGAATTAATTAAAAGAGGGGGCGGCACTCAAGGGAAGATGTTTTGGTCAATAAAGATTCTATCTCATTGAATCCTAAGCAAAACCAATTCCTCCTTTGACTTGGTCTTCCACCTAACTTCCAAATATAACTTGGAGGGAGAGAGGGGGCATAAAAATCAGGAAGAAAGAGAGTTTTCATGAAAAATATCTAAAAAATAGGTATGGAGGGTGTTGCGACCAAGGTGGCGTAAGGAGATAGGGAGTCCTAGTCGCACTAGGACTATTGTTTTGACTTGGTCAAACAAGATCTTTTAACCAAATAAAATCAAGATTAAACCAACCCAATTAAATAAGATCATAACCTATTTAAGAACTTAATTAAATTAGATTAAATTAGATTTAATTCTGATTTGTTTTTTAATCAAATTAAAAAGAGTCCTAGTTAGACTAGAACTAGTTCTTCCTTGCACCTAGCTTATCCAATAAATCAATCGAACTTGATCTAATCAAGACCAAATTAAATCTAATTAAATTATATTTAATTAGAATTAATCTCAGTCTATTGATTTAATCAAATTAAGCTAATTAGCAATTCAATTGCTAATCGATCCTCCTACAAAACTTGCACTAAGTTAAACACCAATCGTATTGATTGTTTAACCCTAGAATGATTCTTAATCATTGATCAACCATCCGATCAGATCGTAAGCTCTAATATGTGTGATCTCATAGCTCTAAACCTAAGTCGGTAGCATATAAATAAATTTTTATACCAATCAAAGTGACCATCTAGTAATGATACCTGATGGCCAGATAGGTCGAAGGTATAGAACACCATCCTCAGAACCCATGCAGATATAGTTTTCATATAATTCATCCCCATAATCACAATGCTTGTAGGACACATCAAAGTTCAATTATCAACTCTGATCAGGTTGTCCATGTTGTATTTTAAAATATCAAATCCGTCTGATAGATTATCCCGACCAAGATTTTGCTATATTAAAATACAGTGATACATTCTTCTCCAACTCTTAGAGTGATCAATTCCATCTTGATCACACTCCAACTTTGCAAGTACTTGACTATGCCCAGAAGCCTTCCATTGCTGAATTAAAAATTCAGTTAGTCCTATACCAAAGCATAGTGAGTTGCTTGTAAGTCACTGAGGTGATCTCAGATCTAAGGGATACTTATATCTATATCCCATTAGAAACATTCTCAGCAGCAGAATGCTCTAAAATTGGTCATGTTTCATGATGATGTACCTATATATCTCATCTGTATGCCATACCAGTGTCTTCACACATCTTGGTTAAGAGGACAACCAATCTATATGGCATATAGCGACCTATGCTCGATAGATGCTGTCGTCTTAATTAACAGCCTATCATTTGGCCGTGAATAAATTTAAGGACTAATCGATAAATCTTCTCTTTATCGAAACTAAATAATCCTAAGGACTTCATCATAATAATGGAGTTCATTAGAAGATGTAAACTTGTAATAAAAAAAGATGCCAAAATATTTTTCATTAATTAATAAATTAATTATAATATCTCAACCATCAGCAGGCTGATGGTTGGCTTTGGAACATAATTTTCAACAACTTTCACTTATCCTAAAGCCACTCGATACAGTATATAATACCCATCTTCAACTTATGATTATCGAACTTCTTGATTGCCAGGGATTTAGTGAAGGGGTCAGCTAGGTTCTTCTTTTCGTCGATCTTCTAAAGGTCGATGTCACCATGATCCACGATCTTACGGACCAAATGGAAGTGGCACAGAATGTGCTTTGTTCGCTGGTGTGCCTTCGATTCCTTTGCTTGAGCTATGGCACTAGTGCTGTCGTAGTAAAGCAGGACTAGACCATTAATGGAGGATGCTACTCCAAGCTCGGTGATGAACTTCCTCAGCCACATAATTTCTTTTGCTGCGTCTGATGTTGCTATGTACTCTGCTTCGCAAACAAAGTCAGCCACTTTATGCTGCTTAAAATTTTTTCAGCAGATGGCTCCACCATTTAGAGTAAAGATATATCCCGACATATTTTTACTATCATCATGATCAGATTAAAAACTGGAGTCTATAAACCCCACAAGCTTCAGATCTAATTCACCATAAACCAACCATTGGTTCTTAGTATTTTTCAAATACTTAAGGATGGTTTTAACCACCTTCTAGTGATTTTCTCCTGGGTTAGACTGGTATCTACTCACTACTCTTGGTGAGTATGTCACGTCTGGTCTCGTATATATCATTGCATACATAATAGATCCCACTATCGAAGCATATGAAATTCTACCACTGCTGGACCATTTGCCCATTTATAAATGCAGAATTCTTCTTCATTCTTAATAAAGCCATACATTTTGATCACTTTATCAAAATGCATGTTCCAACTTCGAGATGCCTGCTTCAATCTATAAATGGATCTCTGAAGCTTGCACACCTTGGACTCATCTATGAATGTGAACCCTTCAAATTGTATCATATATATCTCTTCGATCAGCTCTTCATTTAGAAAAGCTATCTTCATATCCATCTGCCAGATCTCATAGTCCAGATGGGTAGCAATGGCAAGCATGATCCGAATGAACTTAAGCATTGCCATAGGGGAGAACATCTCATCATAGTCAATACCATAATATTGACGATACCCTTGGCAACCATATGGGCTTTATAGGTCTCCATCTTTTCATCTGTGTCCCTCTTTCTTTTGAAGATCTATTTATATCCAATGGGTTTAACCCCTTCAGGTGGGTCAACTAATGTCCATACTTCGTTGATCTTCATAGAATCCATTTCGGATCTCATGGCTTCTAGCCATTTCTCAGAGTCGGATCTTTGCATCACATCCATATAAGTGATTGGATCCTCATCATTTTCATCGAGTTTGATGGGATCACCATCCTGGACCAAGAATACATAATATCTGTCCAGATGGCGGGGTACTCTGTCGGATTGCCTTAATAGTGCGAGTTCACTAGGCTTCGGATCTGATCTGATCAAATTTGACTTAGGTTCAATATTCTATGTTAGACTTTCTACTTATTGAACTTCATCAAGTTCAACCTTAGAGGCAATAGTTTCTTCATCAAGGTACTTCTTTTTCAAAAAGATTGCCCTAAGACTGACGAACACCCTTTGTTCATCAGCATGATAGAAATAGTATCCTTTGATCTCTTTTGGGTACCCTATGAATGTACACTTGTCAGACCTAGTTCCAAGTTTGTCTGTAACTAACTGTTTGACATAAGCTGGATACCCCCAAACTCTAAGGTGTGAAAGTACTGGCTTACGTCCTATTCATATCTCATATGGAGTTTTAACTATAGACTTACTTGAAACCCTATTTAATAGATAACAAGCTGATTCAAGTGCATATCCCTAGAAGGATAGCAGCAAGCTGGCAAATCTCATCATAGATCGAACCATGTCTAATAGAGTCTGATTTTTTCTTTCAGACACACCATTATGCTGTGGTGTTCCAAGAGGAGTTCATTAAGAGAGAATTTCATTCTCTCCTAGATATGTAAGAAACTCACCAAAAAGGTATTCTTCTTCTTGGTTAGATCGAAGAGTTTTAATACACTTTTCAATTTATTTTTTTACTTCACTTCGGAATCATTTGAACATTTTAAAAAAATCCAACTTATGTTTCATCAGATAGACATATCCATATCTATATAGATCATCTGTGAAAGTGATGAAATAGATATATCCACTTCTGGAACTTATGCCCATTGGTCCACATATATCAGTATGTACTAGATCTGAGAGCTCATTGGCTCTCTCATCTTTTTCAGTGAAAGGTGACTTGGTTATTTTATCAAGAAGAAAGGACTCATAGGTTGGAAGTAATTCACAATCATTAACTTCGAGGATTCCCTCCTGAGTCAACCTATTTATCTTATTTTTGTTTGTATGATCTAGCCTATAGTGTCATAAGTAGATATCTAATACACTATCTAATCTAGGGTGCTTGCCAGTAGAACAGACTATATTAACAAGTTATAATAACATATATACATCATTATTCAATTGTCCATAGAAAATAGTAACACCATTCATAATGACATTACAAACTCATTTTTTTATTAAAATTTCATAATTATTCATGGTCAAAAGGCCTACAGAAATGATATTTAAAAAAAAATTAGGACAGAAATGACAATTACTAAGAACAACAGTATGAGATTCAAATATAAGTTTCAAAATTTCTAAAGCTAGAACTGAAACTGATCTTCCATCTCCAACAATCAGGAATCTTTCGTCTTGCTCGAATCTTCTACTGACCTGCAACCCCTACAATGAATTACAAATATGATAAGGGCTACCGGTATCCAATATCCAGTTAGTAATATCACAAATAGAAAAATTGTAAGAAGTTATCATATAAATATCTTGCCTAGCAATAGCTTGCTTCTTTCTCTACCTGTTCGAATATAGGAAGGCAATGTACTGAGGATAGTTTCTCTTTTAATGCCCCTGCTTCTTATAAAAGAAGCATTCGGCTTGACTCTTATCAAGCTTGATCTTTGGGGTCTGAGCCTGCATAGATGTCCTAGCATGAACATGCACCTTCTTGGCTTTCTTCTTCTTGTTCTTCTTTTCTTTCTTAAAGGATCGAGAATGAGAAGATGAACCTTCCACTAAGTTCACTGACTCCTTATGGTATTGGTGATCCTTCTCAAAGTTCTAAAGTAACCCCAGTAACCTGTGGTAGTGCACTTCAGGCTTTGATATTCTATAATATGTAAGGAATGGGAGATAAAACTTGGGTAGTGAGTTTAGTATTGCATCTTTTCCAAGTTATTTGTTCAAAAAAAAGTAGAGCTTGCTTAAGCATTCTATCAGTTCGATCATGTACAATACATGATCAGTGACAGAGACACCATTTTGCATTCTGGCAATAAGGATGGCATAACTAGTCTTGTGCCTCTCAATGTCATCAAGTGTGTCAAAAGAATCCTCCAACACTTGGAGCATTTCATTTGGCTGAGCTATCTCAAACTTACGACTGAACTCATTGCTCATCGTAGCCAGCATAATGCATCGCACCATGGTTCGGTCACTGAGCTACTTCTGATAAGTATCTCTGACTATTTCACGTGTATTGGCAGCTGGCTCATTAGGTGCAGGATCCGTCAGCATGTTTAGGATCCTTTCATGCTCCAGGATAATCTTAAACTTTCGATACCAGCTATCGAAGTTAGGTCCCATCAACTTATCATTGTCCAACAATGATCGGAGTGATAGAGAAGTGGCCATGTCTGCATAAATGAAAACCAAAACCTAATTAGTAATTAATTCATTGAACCTAAAGATTTGAACTTTAATCAAAAGGTTTCTCTCACTATTTTATTCGAATTGGTAGTCTCTACCTCTAATTCGAAGAATTATCTTAATTTCTTAGTGGGTACTAGAATCCACATAGATTGTACACAAGCCTAACTTTGGTTGGCCCACCCATGTACATCTAAGGGTAGGTTCATAACTAATTATTTCTATAAATAATTTTTAATAATTAAATTTTGCCCTAGGCCCTGATTAGTTGGCTTTGGCCTTCTCAGAAAAGGATCCAATTAGGTCCAACCATTAACATGATCATACTTAGTCCATCCAACTAATGAATGATCAGGCTTAACTTTGGTTGGCCCACCTGACCACCATTTAGAAAGATATATCCAAGAGATCATATAATAAATGATAATTCCATCAATCGATAAGCATCAGACCTTTAGGTCTCCAATGATTATCCAATTGATGGACCCATTATCATCCACTTTAATGGGAGACTATGATCTAGTTATTATATAAATATTTTATTTTAGAGACCTAATAATTTTAGAGGATTTATTTATTGAAGTGAGTAGGTTAGATTAACCAGCTTGTCATGATCCTTCCACTAACTTTACCAAGTCAGCTTAAGAGAGACCATTAATAGACTAGTCTAAGAGCACCTAAATCTATCAAACCGATTTACCTAGCTGACATGGATTAGCTCGAATAGTTAAGCGATCCGATCAAAACATAATCTCACCAAGAGGTTAGGTAAGTTCGATTAGTGAAAGAGTCTGTCAGGCTTGCCTTAGATACCATCAGAAATGGTCAGGTAAGTGGGCTGCCAATTAAAAATCATTGGTTTGGTTTATCTTAGACACTAACTGATTTAATTAGTTTTAATTAGATTAACCTAACAGTTCGTGCTAGATCGCATAGCCAAGAATCAAGTCCATCTTGGATCTTGTTAAAGACATGGACTTGACCAACTACAATTATTGTAATTGATCTAGAGAATCCTTGACCTAATCTAAGACAGCAATTGATTAGATTTAGTCAATTTTCTAATTAAGTTCATTCTTTAATCTAACCCTAGGTCTAACCCAATTAATGGACCTAATCTCCACTAACCCATTTAATCCAATGCATTATGATTTATGTCTTAAGATCTTTAATTTACAATCCTAGATCCTAATCAATCAACTTCTTAATTCTTAATTAAGTTTTGGACTGAAAATTGGGGTTCGACTTTTCAAAAATAATTTTTAGATTTATAAAATATTTTTACAACATGGTTCTATCAACCAAATTATATGTTTGATTCATAATCAATATGCAAGTAAAATAAATATAAAACTACTTTAGATCTAATTTAGACAGGTTCATGTAATTGAAATAGTTTGAATAATAATCAATCATAAATTTTTTTAGATCAAATCTAACATATTTATGATGATTGAAATTAGATTAAAATATTTTTAATCAAATCATAAAATTTTTAGATCTAATCTAAAATTTTGTGATCAATATTTTAGATCAGCACGTATTAGGATAACCCATTCACTATAAGGGGTAAACCTTATAATAGGACAATTTTATGACAGTCTAAAATATTTTATTTTATTTATTTTATTTTATTTTTAAAATTTTAAATTTAATAATTAAATTATAAATTGAATCTAATCTAAGAAATAATCTAGACATGCACAAAAATTATGTAATAAGAACCTTGTTCTGATACCAATTGAAGGAATCAGATCTAGAATTTTACTGATAGATCTTAAAATTTTTTCAAAATCTTGTAGCAGAAGATTTAAATAAATCTAAAATTTATTTAATAATCATATAAATACCTAGATCTCAGATCTATTACATGATTAAGGCATGATATTTGTTAGTACAGAATCTGATTAATGTCGGGACGAGCTAGAGTGGAGGAGGATGAGGTCACCGTCGGTGACCTACAAAATAAAATCCCATCCAAAGTCGATGGTGGTGGCTCTGGTAGGATTCTCCGACGATCAAGTCAGCTCTTCTGGTCATCAAAAATGGAGTGCTCAGGCAAGAGTTTGACAGAGCTTTGAGAAGAAGAAGAGAGCTTGGAGAAAATATATCTAGAGGATCTCTTTTTATAGATGGAGCCTATAGTAGATTGATGGTGACAGCCATATCATTCGGTAGTAGGCCACGTGGGATTTGCTACGGAGAGAGAGGTGTCATCAGACTGATAGTGGCAGCCATACCATCTGATCGTGGGTCATATGGGGTTTGCTACGAAGAGAGAGATATCGCCAGACTGATAGTGGCGGCCATACCATCTAGTCGTGGGCCGCATGAGATTTATTACGGAGAGAGAGGTATTGCCAGACCGATAATGGCAGCCATGCTGTCTGGTGGAAGCATACATTCAAAATCCAACTGAGCTGGAGGAGTCCGACTGTAAGAGTAATCCAGAAGGAGGTCGACTCTTGGAGGAGTCTGACTGAAGGAGAAATCTAGAAGAAGTTCGACTTCTGAAGGAATCTAACTGAAGAAGAAGTTCGAAAGGAGTTTGGCTCTTATAGAAATCTGACTGAAGAAGAATTCTGAAAGCAGTTCGGCTCCTAGAGGAGTCTGACTATAGGAGAAATTTGGAAGGAGTTTGGCTCCTGAAAGAATCCAACTGAAGGAGAATTCTAAAAGAAGTTTGACTCTTGGAGAAATTCGACTGAAGGAGAAGTTCGAAAGAAGTTTGACTCCTATAGAAATCTGACTGAATGAAAAGTTCGAATGTAGTTTGGCTCCTAGAGAAGTTAGACTGCAGGAGTAATCCGAAAGAAGTTCAGCTCCAGAAGGAGTCTGAAAGAAGTTCGGCTCTTGGAGGAGTCCGACTGCAGGAGGAATCTAGAAGGAGTTCAGCTCCTGAAGATATCCGATTGAAGGAGAATTCTGGAAGGAGTTTGGTTTTTGAAAGAATCCGACTGAAGGAGAAGTCCAAAAGGAGTTTGGCTCCTATAGAATCCGACTGAAGGAGAAATCCAGAAGGAGTTCAGCTCCTGAAGAAGTTCGATAGGAATTTGATTGTTGGGAAAGTTTGAGAGGGGTTCAGTCGATGGAGGAGTTCGACTGGGGCTCGATCGCTGAGGAGTTCGATCGATCAAAAGAGTTCGGCTAAGGCTTGGCTGCTGGAGGAGAATTTTCGATCGAAGCTCTTCTGTGATTATCGATTGCATGAGGCTAAGCATCAGACTGAACATCGATGGGAGTGGGATTTGTCCTCAATAATAGTTCCCCCCACTCCTGAGTTTGAAATTTGAAGAAAGGGAGTACAAAAGAGATGATCGCCGAAGTCCTTTTTTGGACTCTACACCTACTTGGGGGAGATCTTGTCTCCAGCCAAAGTTGAAGGAGATCTTGTCTCCTATCGACATAGACTCTGAGGCTTGGGGGAGATCTTATCTCCAACAGTCGAGGTTGAAGGTGGAGCTCGAGGGAGATCTTATCTCCAGCAGTCGAGATTGAAGGAGATCTTATCTTCTATTGATGTAGAAGCTCAGAGGAGATCTTATCTCTAATCGAGGTTGAAGAAGATCTTATCTCCTATTGACGTAGACTCTAAAGCTTGGGAGAGATCTTATCTCCTGTTGATGTAGACTTTGAGGCTTAGGAGAGATCTTATCTTCAGTAGCTGAGGTTGAAGATGAAGCTTGGAAGAGATCTTATCTCCAGCAGTTGAAGTTGAAAGAGATCTTATCTCCTGTTGACGTAGAAGCTTGGAGGAGATCTTATCTCCAGCCATCGAGGTTGAAGGAGATCTTATCTCCTATTGACGTAGACTCTGGAGCTCAGAGGAGATCTTATCTCCAGCAGCCGAGGTTGAAGAAGACCTTATCTCCTGTTGACGTAGACTCTGAGGCTTGAGAGAGATCTTATCTCCAGCAATCGAGGTTGAAGGTGGAGCTCGAGAGAGATCTTATCTTCAGTAGCCAAGGTTGAAGGAGATCTTATCTCCTATTGACATAGAAGCTCGAGGAAGATCTTATCTCTAGCCAAGGTTGAAGGAGATCTTATCTCCTATTGACGTAGATTTTGAGGGTCAGAGAAGATCTTATCTCAATAGTCGAGGTTGAATGTGGAGCTCGGGAGAGATCTTATCTCCAGCAGTCGAGGTTGAAGGAGATCTTATCTCCTATTGACGTAGAAGCTTGAGGGAGATCTTATCTCTAGCTGAGGTTGAAGGAGATCTTATTTTCTTTTGACGTAGACTCTGGAGACTCGGGAAGAGATCTTATCTCTAGCAGCCAAGATTGAAGGTGGAGCTCAGGAGAGATCTTATCTCCAGTAGTCGAGATTGAAGGAGATCTTATCTTCTATTGACGTAGAAGCTTGGAGAAAATCTTATCTACAACCGAGGTTGAAAGAGATCTTATCGCCCGTTGATGTAGACTCTGAATCTCAGAGGAGATCTTATCTCCAGTCGAGATTGAAGGAGATCTTATCTCCTATTGTTGTCAGGCATAATGGGGTCATTGTCGGGGCCTTTCCTCTCATCCTATCTACGATGAATGAGGTCTTCGACTTTGCTCGCATTATGATGAGGTTCTCCTCCTATTTCTAATAGACTATGGGGGCACATAAGGGTCATTGTTAGGGCCTCTTCCTCCATCTCATCTAAAATGAAAGAGGTCTTCAACTTTGCTCGCATTAGGATGAGGTCACTTCCTGCTCCTAATGGACTGTGGGGGCACATAAAGGCCGTTGTCAGGGCCTCTTCCCCATCTCATCTAAAATGAATGAGGCCTTCGACTTTGCTCACATTAGGATGAGGTTTCTCCTACTATTCCTAACGAACTGTGGGGGCACATAAGGATCATTGTCAGGGCCTCTCCCTTCATCTCATCTAAAATGAACGAGGCCTTCGACTTGCTCATGTTAGGATGAGGTTCTCCTCCTGCTCCTAACATGGCTACTATTGATTGCTTCTTTCTAATAGTACATTCTCAGATTCTCTGACTCTCAAGATCGCGGGAGCGTTGTTCCTCTGAGCTTCTTCAGACGGTAAGTCCTGGATTGGATGACCTTCTCTATTTCATATAGGCCTTCCCAATTTGGGGCAAGCTTCTCCTAGCTTTGAGATTGAGAGATGGTGACTCATCGAAGTACTAGGCCCCCTAGAGATAGCATCGATGATGTCGGGAGGTGGCTAATCTCCTTATTATTCCTCCCTTATTGGTGGTTCTAGCTGCGATAGTGCCACTAGCTTGCTTCAGGCCGACGTTTATGGAGCATTGAGGGGGGCATAGTTGTGAAAACTTCTTGGGGGAACTTCTTCGCATCCTTCCATCGAGGCCTCCTTGATGATGAGCTCGAGGAGGAGTTCGGCCTCACTTACGCTCGGAGGGAGTCCATGAGCATGGTTGAGCTTTATTCGGCCCTCCTGTGAAACCTCCTAGGGGAAGAACTTCATGCCCTTTTATCGAGGTTCCTTTGATGATGAGCTCACGGAGAAATTTGGGTTCGCTTGCGCTCGAAGGGGGGGTCCATGAATGTGGTCGAGCTTCATTCAGCCCTCCTATAAAACCTCCTAGGGGAAGAACTTCGTGCCCTTTTGTCGGAGCTTCTTTGATGATGAGCTTGAGGAGGAGTTCGACCTCGTCTGTGCTCGGGAGAAGTTCGTGAGCATGATCGAACTTCATTCGGTCCTTCATCAGTCACTAGTTTGCTAGACTCGCCCGTCTGCCACTCTCCTACGACTTTTTCATCCTTCAACTTGAAGGCTTCTTCTGCACGGACATATTCCTTGGCTGGAGCTAGTAGATCGACAAAGTTTTTAAGGTACATCTTCTTCAGAAAGAATAGCAAATCGTTCTTCCGAAGGCCACCCTTGAGTATGGCCATTGCAACTGACTGGTCCAGATTTCGGACCTCCAATGCAGCAGCATTAAACCGAGTGACATAAGCCCAGATGGATTCTCCCTCCTTCTGCTTGATGTTCATCAGAGAATTCGAACCTCGGTATGGATGTTGGCTGCTAATAAAGTGAGCCACAAACTGATGGCTCATTTGATCAAAGAAGAAGATCGTTCCCAGCTTCAACATCAAGTACCAATTTCTTGCTACTCCCTTTACGATAGATGAAAAAACTCGATATAATATGGCATCTGGTACACCATGGAGCAGCATCATGATCTAGAAGGCTTCCAGGTAATCGATCGGATCAGAGGTTTCATTGTAGCTTTCAAATCGGAGGAGCTTGAAGTTCGATAGAACAAACTCTTGCATAATTCAGGGAGAGAAAGGGAGATTGGTGCAGACGTCGTCATGGTGAGCTGGGGCAACATGGTCAAGCTCCTCAATCTGTTGATCCATCTCCCACAGTTTTTGATCGAGGTTGTCAACTCGATCGCAGGTCTTGGGAGACTTTCGACTGTGGATGGGGAAGGTCCCTTCTGAAAAAGAACCATGATCTAAGCAAGGATCCTCTACTCTCTATTTCTCCTTTCCTGGGGTGATGGGTATGCTAGCTCAAGTGCCCCTCGAGATTGGCTCCTGACATCTCGATGGCAGATTTTCTGACAGAACCACCACTGGGGGCTGCCGCATGGCCTGCACCATTTCGATGAGACTCCGAATCTACTACATTAGTAGGTTAAACTGCTCCGAATCTATCATGACCATCGGTGGATGTGGTGATTGAAGTATCGGCACTGAAGTTGGAACAGACGGATCTAGCTTGGATCTGATGGCAGAAGTGATAGATCTCCTGATAGCCACCTTCTTTAGAGGCATTTCTTGGGATTGAGGGAGAGGATGGAGATGAACCTTGAAGAAGAAGCTCCATAGGGTCGACTAAGCACTCCTTTAAGAATAGGGATACCTTAAAAATAGAGGCCCTCCTTCTAGCGCTAATTTTGTTGGTGCAGAATCTGGTTGACATCGGGATGAGCTGGAGTGGAGGAGGACGAGGTCACCGTCGATGACCTGCAAAATAAAATTTCATCTGGAGTCGATGGTGGTGGCTTCGGTAGGACCCTTTGACGATCAAGTTAGTTCTTCTGGCCAACAGAAATGGAGTGCTCAGGCAAGAGTTCGGTAGAGTTTTAGAAAGAAGAAGAGAGCTTAGAGAAAATATATTTGGAGGATCCCTTTTTATAGACAGAGCCTATAGTAGATTGATGGTGACAGCCATATCGTCAGATTGTAGGCCGCATGAAATTTGCTACAAAGAGAGAGGTGTCGCCAAACTGATAGTGACAGCCATACCGCCTGATCATGGGTCGTGTAGAATTTGCTACAAAGAGAGAGATATCGCCAGACTGATAGTGGCAGCCATACGATCTGATCGTGGACTGCATGGGATTTGTTATGGAGAGAGAGGTGTTGCCAAATCGATAATGCCAGTCATGTCATCTAGTGGAAGCATGCATTTGGAGTCTGACTGAGCTAGAGGAGTCCAATTGTAAGAGTAATCTAGAAGAAGGTTGGCTCCTAGAGGAATCTAATTAGAGGAGAAATCTGGAAGAAGTTTGGCTTTTAGAGAAATCTGACTGAGAAAAAAGTTCGAAAGGAGCTCGGCTCCTATAGAAATCCAACTGAAGAAAAATTCTGAAAGAAGTTTGGCTCCTGAAGGAGTCCGACTGAAGAAAAATTCTGAAAGGAGTTTGACTGTAGAAGTCCGACTGCAGGAGCAATACGGAAGGGTTCGACTTCCGGAGGAGTCTGACTGCAGGAGGAATCCAGAAGGAGTTTGGCTCTTGAAGGAATTCGACTAAAGGAGAATTCTAAAAGAAGTTCGGCTCCTGAAGGAATCCGACTGAAGGAGAAGTTCGGAAGGAGTTTGGCTTTTATAGAAATTCGACTGAAGAAGAATTCTGGAAGAAGTTTGACTATTGGAGAAGTTCGATTGTAGGAGCAATCTGGAAGGAGTTCGACTTCTGGAAGAGTCCAACTGTAGGAGAAATTTGGAAGGAGTTTGGCTCCTGAAGAAATCCGACTGAAGGAGAATTCTCGAAGGAGTTTGGCTCCTAGAAGAATTCGACTAAAGGAGAAGTCCGAAAGGAGTTCGACTCCTGAGAAAGTTTGAAAGAAATTTGACCGCTGGGGGAGTTCGAGAGGGGTTCGACCGATGGAGGAGTTCGATTGGGGCTCGACCGCTAAGGAGTTCGGTCGGTCAAAGGAGTTCGGCTATGGCTTGGCTGCTGGAGAAAAATTTTCGATCGAAGCTCTTTCATGATTATCAATTGCATTAGGCTAAGCATCATGCTGGACTTCGACAAAAGTGGGGTTTATCCCTAATAATATTAAATCAAAAAATAAAATCAAATAAGAAAGAAAAAGATTGATCAAATCAACCTAGATCTATACTACATCAAATGCAGGTATGAAGTTTATAGGTCAGATCTTTTACCTGAGCAAGTTTAGATGTTCTAACTTGCTGATCTAGGCTTGAGGATGAAGTCTCGAGCTGCACACGCATCCGACCTCTAGGAGTCATCCACACGAGCCTATGATCTCTGATTTGAAGTTCAATGTAGAAAATCAGCACAACATGCTAGTACTGTGCTGATCCCTTTTTGACGATCGATCCGATGCTTTCTTCTTCGAAATTTAGACTCTTCAAAATATGAGAAGAAAGATGAGAGTTTGTTGATCTGAGACTCTATCAAAAAATCTCAAAAGAAAGTAGGAGAGATTGAAAATAAAACAGTCCTAGAAGAAGATCCTCTTCTTCTTCTCTTTTCTCTCACCTAGACACCTAGTTTGGTGCCTATGAAACCCCCATGCCCAAGGATCCTCTTTCTCTAATTTTTGCACATCCCAAATCTTTCCCAAAGCTCTATATTTAATAAAAAAATTAGAACAAAATTCATCCAATAAATAGAAAAAAGAGGAGTCCAAGTTTGATCAAATTCCTAGACTTGGAATATCCAAATATGGGAAGTTATTGGGGCGCCCAACTCTTGGATGCCTCCTCCATAATTTTTGGCATGGACTAGCAAGGGAGTGCACAAAAAAAGAGATTATTTTCATGGAATAAGAGAATAATTAATTAAAAGAGGGGGTGGCACTCAAGGAAAGATGTTTTGGTCAACAAAGATTCTATCTCATAGAATCCAAAGCAAAATCAATTTCTTCTTTGACTTGGTCTTCCACTTAACTTCCAAATATGACTTGGAGGATGAGAGAGGGTATGAAAATTAGGAAAAAAAGGATTTTCTATGAAAAATATCTAAAAACTAGGTATTGAGGACATTGGGATCAAGGTGGTGTTAGGAATTATGTCCCAAAGCCAATCGTTAGCCTATTGATGGTTGAGATATTATAATTAATTTATTAATTAATAAAAAATATTTTGGCATCTTTTTTATCATAAGTTTACATCTTTTAATGAACTCCATTGTTGTGATAAAGTCCTTAGAACTATTTAGTTTTGATAAAGAGTGGATTTATCGATTAGTCCTTAAATTTGTTCACGACCAAATGGTAGGCTGTTAATTAGGACGACAGTGTCTATTGAGCATAGATCGCTATATGCCATATTGGTTGGTTATCCTCTTAATCAAGGTATGTGGAGATACTGGTATGACATATAGATGAGACGTATGGATACATCGTCATTGAATGTGACCAACTCCAGAGCATTTTACTGTCGAGAATGTCTCTGATGGGATATAGGTATAAGTATCCCTTAAACCTGAGATCACCTCAGTGACTTGTAAGCAACTCACTGTGCTTTGGTACCAAACTAACTAAATTTTAAATTCAGCAATGGAAGGCTTCTGGGCACAGTCAAGTACTTGCGAAGTCGGAGTGTGATCAAGATGAAATTGACCGCTTCAAGAGTTGTAGAAGAATGTATCACTGTATTTCAATATAGCAAAATCTTGGCCAAGATAATCCATCAGATGGATTTAGTATTTTAAAATATAATGTGGAGAATCTGATCAGAGTTGATAGTTGAACTCTGATGTGTCCTACGAGTATTATGGTCAAGGGGATAAATTATATGAAAACTATATCCGCATGGGTTCTAAGGATGGTATTCTACACCTTCGACCTATCCGACCATCAGATATCATTGCTAGATGGTCACTTCAATTGGTACAAAAAATTATTTTTATATTATTGGCTTAGGTTCGGACCTATGAGGCTACACATATTAGAGCTTATGATCTGATCGGATGGTTGATCAACGATTAAGAATCGTTCTAGGGTTAAACAATTAATACGATTGGTGTTTAACCTAGTGCAAGTATTGCCGAAAGATCGATTAGCAATTGGATTGCTAATTGGCTTAATTTGATTAAGCCAATAGACTAGGATTAAGTTTAATTAAATATTATTTAATTAGATTTGGTTTGGGCTTGATTGGATCAAGTCTATTTGGTTTATTGGATAAGCCAAGTGCAAGAAAGAACTAGTCCTAGTCTAACTAGGACTCGGATTAACCCAATTTTCTAATTTGATTAAAAAATAAATTAAAATTAAATCTAATTTAATTAAGTTCTTAAATAGATTAGGGTCTTATTTAATTAGGTTGATTTAATCTTGATTTTATTTAGATAAAAGATCTTGTTTGATCAAGTCAAAATAGGAGTCCTAGTGTGACTAGGACTCCCTATCTCCTTATGCCACCCTGGTCCCAACGCCCCCCATTCCTATTTTTTAGATATTTTTCATGAAAAATTCCTTTCTTTCTGATTTTCATGCCCTCTCTCTCCCTCCATGTCATATTTGAAAGTTAGGTGGAAGACCAAGTCAAAGGAGGAATTGGTTTTGCTTAGGATTCTATGAGATAGAATCCTTGTTGACCAAAACATCTTCCCTTGAGTGCCACCCCCTCTTTTAATTAATTTTTCTCTTATTATATGAAAATAATCTCCTTTATTGTGTGCCCTCCCTTGCTGGTCCATGCCAAAAATTATGGAGGAGGTGTCCAAGGGTTGGGCGCCCCAACAACTTCCCATATTTGGATATTCCTAGTCTAAGAATTTGACCTAACTTGGACTCTTTATTTTTCCTATTTATTGGATGAATTTTATTCTAAATTTTTAATAAAATATAGAGCTTTGGGAGAGGTTTGGGGTGTGCAAAAATCAAAGGAAGAGGATCCTTGGGCATGGGGGTTCCATAGGCACCAAACTAGGTGTCTAGGTGAGAGAAAAGAGAAGAAGAAGAGGGTCTTCTTCTAGGACTATTTTATTTTCATTCTCTTCTCCTTTCTTTTGAGTTTTTTTTGAGAGAGTCTCAGATCAGCAAACTCTCATCTTTCTTTTCATATTTTAGAGAGTCTAAATTTTGAAGAAGGGAGCATCAGATCGATCATCGAAGAAGGATCAACACATTACTAGCATGTTATGCTGATTTTCTGCATCGGACTTCAGATCAGAGATCGTAGGCTCGTGTGGACGACTCCTAGAGATCGGACATGGTACGGATCATGAGTTCATCCTTAAGCCCAGATCATCAAGTTAGAATGTCTAAACTTGCTCAGGTAATAGATCTAATATATAAACTTCATACCTACATTTGATGTAGTGTAGATCTAGGTTGATTTGATCAATCTTTTTCTTTCTTATTTTATTTTAATTTTTAATTTAATATCATACATTAATTATGTAATAGATCTAAGATTTAGGTGTTTACATAGTTATTTAAATAAGTTTTAGATTTATTTAAATCTTTCGCTGTAAGATCTTGAAATAGTTTCAAGATTTACCTATGAAATCCTAGATCTAGTTTCTTCAATTGGTATCAGAGCAAGGTTCTTATTATATAATTTTTGTGTATGTCTAAATTATTTTTTAGATTAGATCTAATTTATAATTTAATTATTAAATTTAAAATAAAAATAAAATAAAATAAAATATTTTAGATTGCACGGACTGCCATAAGATTGTCCTGCTGCAAGGTTTACCCCTTACAGTGAATAGATTGTCCTAGTACATATAGATCTAAAATATTGATCATAAAATTTTAGATTAGATCTAGAAGATTTTATGATCTGATTAAAAATATTTTAATCTAATTTTAATCATCATAAATATGTTATATTTGATCTAAAAAGATTTATGATTGATTATTATTAAAACTATTTTAATTACATGAACCTATTTTAATTAGATCTAAAGTAGTTTTATGTTTATTTTACTTGCATATTGATTATGAATCAAACATGTAATTTGGTTGATAGAACCATATTGTAAAAATCTTTTACAAACATAAAAATTATTTTCGAAAAGTCGAACCCCAACCCTCAGCCCAAAACTTAATTGAGAATTAAGAAGTTGATTGATTAGGATTTAGGATTGTGAATTGAACATCCTAAGACACAAATCATAACACATTGGGTTAAATGGATTAGTGGAGATTAGGTCCATTAATTGGGTTAGACCTAGGGTTAGATTAAAGAATGGACTTAATTAGAAAGTTGACTAAATCTAATCAATTATTATCTTAGATTAGGTTCAGGATTCTTTAGATCAATTACAATAATTATAGTTGGTCAAGTCCATATCTTTAATAAGACCCAAGATGAACTTGATTCTTGGCTACGTGGTCTAGCACGAACTATTAGGTTGATCTAATTAAAACTAATTAAATCAGTTGGTATCTAAGGTAAACTAGATCAGTGGTTTTTAATTGGCAGTCCACTTACCTAGCCATTTTTTATGGTGTCTAAGGCAAGCCTGGCAGACCCTTCCACTGATCGAACTTACCTGACCTCTTAGTGAGATTATGTTTTGATCAGATCGCTTGACTATTCGAGCTAATCCATATCAGCTAGGTAAATCAGTTTGATTGATTTAGGTGCTCCTAGACCAGCCTATTAATGGTCTCTCTTAGGCTGACTGTGAAGTTAGTGGATCATGAGAAGTGGTTAATTTATACTCATTCTATAAATAAATTATTAAAATTATTAGGTCCCTAAAATAAAAATTATATTGATAACTGGATCTTGCCTCCCAAAAATGGATGATAATGGATCCATCAGTTGGATATCATGAGGCCCAAGGCTTGGTGCTTCGATTGATGGTTATCATTATTATATGATCTTTGGATCATCTTTTAAATGTTGGTCGGTGGGCCAACAAAGTTGGGCCTTATCATTCATTTGTTAGATGGGCCAAGTGTTAGATATATGTGCCCTAGAGCCGAATTGGCTGACACTTTGTAATATACTTCTAGGGGCAATTGTAATTTGACTAATTTAAAAAATGGGGTTATTTCTATCACACAGTGTATTTTAGTGTCTGTGATATCTTTGAGTTAATG